>VOMN01024641.1:0-59405 GCA_014899125.1 Orchestia grillus
AAATACATGTTTCTGATATAAGAAAGCAAAGTCTAAGAACATGTTAGTTAGGTTCGATGTTCTTAGACTTTGCTTTCAAGTATATCATTATACATAAAATTCCGGAACTACGCTTCGCCTTCATCATAAGTTCCAGACGACGAGCAACTGAGTGGCATGAATTTCGTACTCCTTCCTCATTCAAAGCAGACATTGAAACCTGTAGGGCCTGTTTCAGAGCAGCTCCACTTGAATAGGATTTGACAGAGACACTTTGAAAGACAACGAAGCTTATTGAAGTGATGCCTGGGCTGGTCGAAGGCCACATATTCTTGCTCCAAAGCTCATTGAAATTTCAAGGCTGGAATGGAATCTGTATTAATACTTTTACCATGTTCTCATCGATATTGACGAAAAATCGTTGAAGACATTTGCTACTTCCTTTTGCTCGTCATTCGTCGCGCCATCTTGAGTGATAGATTAAATGTTGTCCGTCGTGCGATTTTTTGGTCGGTAGATTGAATTATTCAAGCGCCAAATTTTCTTGACGTCGTTTAAATTAGTTGACAAAATTTAGGAGGAAAATAATTTCTCCTAAAGTTTATATTGGACATGTACATAATTTCTGAAATCGTTACATACAACTGACGATACTTTTATTCCATGGTACATGTGTCGTTTTTTAATATTGATCTTGTTTTTCAGCATGATTTTGCAAATGATAATAGGGCAAAATTGGCCATATGACAAATTGATTATATCTATTAGATTTAACAGTTCATGTTCAGAGTTTGGGGTAAAAATTATTTTTTATGAACGATTAGTGAAGGAATTGGTTCTGTTTACTGTGCATTGCTATTATTTTAGACAAATTTACTCAACGGTATTTATAAGTCTCAGCTGGCATCTCATGGCATGCATTGAATATGTTTTTTATAACTAGAGACACCGGAAAATGAAAATATAAATTGGTGTCTTAATATTCAAGAAGAGAAATCAATTGGATCTGTTAAGGATATATTGTCAATTAGGGTTACAGAGTTCAGCGAGACACGCGTCGGCTTAGTGATTAAAAGAAGAAAGGATTTTGAGTGCAATCAATTTGAAAAGTTAGAGGTTCACGTGCAGTTTATATAACTGAGAAGATCGTAGTTAAAATGCCTCAGATATAATGTCCTGATATAATGATATATTGAACAGGGATAGAATACGATTTAGTTAATTCAAGAAAGATAGCTGACACGCTGAAAGGGGTTAATAGATAATTCCTACAATAAAGCCTTTACTGAGATCGATAGTTCTATGAACGTAGTTAGGCGTGATTAAGGTTCATCGTTACATTTAGAAAGACTTTAGAATCCATCTGTGCAGATATATACGTACTTCCCAGTCAAAAATCGCGCTCGGCATCGGGGCCGGCTGCGGGTGACCACTCAGGTTTTCCGGGTGGTCTCAGGGTCGAAGTTACATAACAGCGGCCCCAAAACGTCCAGTTTCGAGCAGGTATCATTCGCGCCGTCTTTGCGCTCCCAAGATCGGTGCTACAACGGGTCAAATAAGTATTCCTAACTAACCACATAACTTGTATTTTTAACTTTATTAAACGTACTTCGGAAAACCTTGGAGAATTGTGAGTCCTGCATAAGAAAGGGCAAGATCGGACACATTAGGTAGAGTTAAGTGAACAAGAATCCATTTGAAAATGTTCAGACAACAATGAAAATAGGAGAACAGGATGACAAATGAGTATTGGCAACAAAGCATTCTACAATATTAAGACTTGGTCGTATTGCCCTTATTAGCTATAACCACTTGTAAGAAGAGATGAGGGTATTGCCGAAATGCATAGGTATTGTCTCAAGTTTTTAAAGGGAGAATTGTTCCAATTCAATCTGATTTGATGGTTTCCTCACTCTAACTTCAATCTTCAACTTGTTCCAAATATTTTCAATTCAATAAAGATCTGGGAATTGTGAAGGCTCGTCTAAAACGTTTACTCTCTTACTACGGAGCTACTCTGAAGTATATTTTGACTTGTGCTTAGGGTCGTTATCTTGTTGAAACACACATTTAGTTCTTTTCAACCTGAGCATTTGAATAATCGGAGCAATCTTCAGACAAAATTTCGCAGTAATTGATTAAATTCATGGCTTCTCGAATGACATGGAGTCGTCGTGGGCCTCCAGAGAAAAATCACACCCGTAACCCGATGCTTCCATCCTCACGCTTCACTATGGGCAGAGTGTTTCGTCGTCGCATGGAATTATTCGGTTCCGCCAAACTTCTTTTAATAATAATTGCCGAACAGATCGACTTTTGTCTCATCTGACCATGGAATGTTGTCAAAGTAGTCTTAAGAGCATTTACTTATTGCAATCGAGATGCAACGTATTCTTTCTTCAGCAATGGGACTTTTCGATCTGCGCGTTTCTTCAGATTTTCTTTATGCAGAACACTGCCAATGTTTTGCTTCGATACGTTCACTCCTGCTGATGAGAAATGTTCTGCTAATTTTTGGTGAGATATCTGAGGGACTTTTTTGATCATTGTGATGACTTTACAGCATCTCATTGTGATAGTTTATTTGGAGCACCCGATCTTGCTTTATTGACCACAATTCCTTCAGATTTCCATTTATTTCTAATGGCTGGTACAGTGCTTATAGAAGTAAAGAATTTCCTGGAAATTTTCCTGCAGCCGGTGCCATCCTTGTGTTCTTTTATACTCATACTCCTTACTTGAATACTGTGACTTTGGTATTGTGAGAATTCTGAGACTTGTTACTTGGGCAGAGTCATACACCTCACTGAAAACCTTAACCGGTCAATGTACCCTTCTAGACTACGTAGGATAGTTTGGAATTTTATAGAAAACAGATGAAATAAATTTGGGTAATTTTTAACATGCTGGTGGTACTGAATTGAGTCATTCGAGGATTTTAAAATTTGGAACCGATATTTTTTGTGACGCCTTTATTTCCTATTTTAGTTATTTGAACATTTTCAAATAAATTCTTCTTCACTAAACATTACTAAATGAGTTTGTTCTTGCCCTCTCGAAATGTAGGACTCACAATTCTTCATGGTTTTCCGAAATATATTTGATAGTGAATAATGTAAATTATTTGGTACGTCACGAATACTTAGTTGACTCATTGTAACAAAAGAGTTTTTCTTCCCAAGGCAATTACTTGCAAGTTAATTGTATGTGAGCCTTTCGCTAGTTTATAGACAATATTCTTGCAGTCATCATTGAGAGCTATTTTGCAGTCCCCGCAAAAGAAAAGATGCGTCGTTCGTGTGCTTCAGTTCAAATGTTGTTCTCCAGCTCCTTTTTCATACTTATTTAACTTCTGCCTTCAGGTTATCAGTTTCGTTTTGAAATTAATTTAATTATGCAATTAAAAAGTACAATTAGGATTGTAACAATTTTTTGGTTTTGTTTCGATAGCTTTTCGATGTTTGGAAAGGAGCCAAAGTCAGACAAAAAAAATTCACCTTTTCTCCGACCTTGATTTCCCTGAGCACCGGCTACTTCGAGGAAAGCAATTCTCGGACTGAGGGTTGAATGTTTTATTTCCGGCTCATCACACACACTTGTGGTGTTTTTCACATAATTTGATTGAAACGTGCTTGATGGATGCTCATGGCACATGAGAACACTTGCACTTTAGACCAACTATTTCATTGTTGCTTTAGTAGTGTAAGACTATCGACAAGCGCACTGCAAAAATTGAGCTATTTTTATCGACATTGTGATTTTTTAGAGAAATTGTAAACGTAAGTAATTTTTTATGGGACATTCTGTAGATACGTATACAATTAATAATAAGTTTTATGTAAATGGGAAGATCAGTTCTTGAATAACAATGTTGCTGGGAGAGCTAGTGAGATATAATTAAAATAATAGGTCAGGTGTTAGAAGTTTCAATACGGTGACATTTGGAATGCATGATTGTTAGTGAACTTATCCTATTAGTGCTCTTGAAGGAGCGTCTAGACCAGACTATCTATGCCCGGGGGTATTGGTTGAAATGCTGCAATCAACAAAATGGAGCGTTTGAGAGGAATTACCTGCGTTACAGAGACAGGGGAACTTTCCTATGCTGCAACCGTACCCTTTTTGGTACGGGCCTATATTTTAATGACTCTTTCCAAGTCACGCTCGCTATCACGCGAGTTAGTAAAATTACACACTCCATCCAAGAGTGATTTCACTTAGTTCCATTCATGAATAAGAATATCCCAAAAAAAGCCCTCTCATGTTCTTGTGAGTTCATATTACTTCTATATCATTTCTGAATTTCACGTTCTTCTTTCTACTCTCCGGGAATATAAAGATGAGTTTTATACTGATTAGTTTAGCGTGACTGTGCATACGTCAGCAGGGGGCATGTCGAGCGGACATATACGAGTACATCATGTAGAATAGGTTTTACTCATCATGTTGATTCAGTAACTATGTTTTCTCTTTTGATTGATTCATTTACTTGCTGTTAATTGGTCGAAGAACATTGAAAAGCTCATAATAATTTTAATCACGAAAAATGACCATCCATTATAATATGCTAGTCCTTTATTGAAATGCTAATTAATTGATATTTGGAAGCCAAGTCATTCCTTAAATATGTGGCCTTGTGATTGAGAGGACCGGTGAGAGATGCTCTGTTGTACCAGTTGAGTACTGGACGTGAAACATGTCTGATTTATCGCAATGATAACAGCCTGAAACTATCTTCTCTTCGGATCCTCAAAGGAAATAAATTTTCGACCATAGTGATTTATTATCTGAGTCCATCTTCGGTAGATGCAGTTCGTCTAATTGCTAACAATTTCCATAAAATGATGGAGAACGAGCAAAATAAAATGGAAAACACAAAAAACACCTCAGTGAGCCAGGTTTTTCAAACAATAATCACAACGTTCGAGGGGCGATCGAAATACGATTCGCTGATTTATGAACTTTTGCTTAAGAAATTCCAGGAATAAGGCTCTTAAAGATGTTATGAAATTAAATTTATTTCAAAGTACGAAAATGTCATTTTTATAAAATACGTTATTAACGAACTAATTATGGAAACTATTTTTTAAGATAACGCTGTGTTCAGACATGTAACTATACTGTCGCAGACCATTAAGGTGAAATGTTGTGTCTGCATTGCAGCCCAGTTGTTTAATTCCGATACCAATTGTTCAATTCCAACTATTAAGTTAAATCTTATCATTCAAGGGTGTAGTAAAACATGGTTAAAAGGTCATTATCTTTTCACGCATAAGTTCAAGATAATGATTGCACAGAACAAATGAATCTTAAGTGAATTTCCCTTGAATAAACTTTACATCGTATTAGTTTTCAATTGAATGTTATTAATAGGTAATTCACGAATAGAATTTTTCATGGTTTTGATATTGGAAATTGATTCACAATAAATGGAGTTTTATCATCGTTCAAGAGAATAATTGAAGAATTGACGGTGTATCTACACCCAGTGGGGGACGCAAGTGATTGTTCACTTTGAAATTAATTTTTAATTAAACTTCTAGGAGCCTAACATATTTTAAACTTTGACTGAATGCAAATTTTAGTTAACAAAATGAAACTGGTCAACAAAGTATGGAATGTTACGAGAACACTGGTACATACACACTAAAATGATACATGGCAGAAGTATTCAGCCATTTCTGTGAAAGAACTTTCACACATTCAGATTATGGTATTTTTCAGGTCATGTCACACCTGACTTACTCGCAGAAGTTACTACATATTTCAAGAAAAATATTCACTTTGTTTAGCGCGGAACAAGATAGTTAGTCACTGATGAGCCGTAGTACCATACATACAGTCACCTTAAGGACGTCAGGCTCAGGGTCGAAAAGTCTCAAAATATCAATAGAATCGAATAGTTCAGCTCTATTATATGAAGGAATATCGTATAGAATGATTTCTAAGCAGATTAATGTGATATACTAGACCGTTGGTTCAGTGATCTCTAAGTTTAAGAAATATCGTCCAACTGTTAGCGTACTAAGCAGGTGCTTCAAGAATATTGATTTAGGTCTAGTCGACTTAAAATGAGAAAGACTGGAAATAAGTCCATGATGATCCGCAAAGAGTTAAAAACTGTTCAGGAAGCCTCCGAGATAGAAATGAGTCTAAAATCATTAGTAGAGAATTTCACAGCAATGGGATCAAATGTTTCACACTCCGTAATATTCCAATACTACCCAAAAAACCCGCTACTTATCGACTAAGCTTAGCAAAAGAACACTTGGAGAAAGAACTTGTATTTTGAAAGGCAGTCATTTGGTCGGATGAAATCAAGATTGAGCTGTTTGGTAGTAACTCCACTCGTCGTACGTGGAGAACACAAGGAGATGCATAATACAACCTCAACTGTGACGCTCGGAGGTGGTGGTATAATGGTTTGGGGTTGTTTCACAGAAAATAGTATAGGTGCACTCCATATCATTTACGGGACGATGGATGGGGCTAACTAAACAATGCCAAATATTTAAAAAGAGTCTCATTTCAAGAGTGAAGCATTAATTTGAAAAACTTAAATGGAGGTTCCAGCAATATAACGACCTTAAAAACGGGTCAAAATTTACATTTAAATGACTTATGAAGAATAAATTCAACGTTTTCCCGTGGCGAAGCCAATCCACGGACATCAATTCTATGGAACATCTTTGGAGAACCCAAGAGAAGAAGGTTCATCACAGAAGTCCGATGAATCTTGAAGAACTAAAAACGATGTACGTTGAAGGATAGGCTCGCATACCTGCACAAGTTGGCCAACGCTTATTTTCATCGCATATAAACTACCGCTGAGTAGTAATTGGCCACGAGGGCTTAGCAGTTAAATATGAAACAAAGGAAACTGTTTTGATTAAATAATTCTATCCTAAGCTGTACATGTTTTGTGTGTATACTCGTATGAGACCAGAGATTTGTAAAAATAACTTTTATTAATTCCAATACGTTTTACCGTTGGGTTTTCAATGCCTTACAATCACTGGCGTGGTGAGAGATGTGAGGAATGTGTAGTTTAAAGTTCCGGGTGACGTAAAATGCCGCTTGAGTCGAAATTCAAACCCTGGTCTTCTCGGCTGTGAGGCCATCACGCTCCCAGTACGCCATGGAGCCCGAATAATCCTTAAAAGAAAAAATATTATTTGAAATGTTTACTCTACATTGTAAAACGTATATTCTTCGTAAGTTTTGTGAATGTTAGCCAGCTAAACGCTTAATAAAAGATAAAATCACACCAATGCAATTTTTTCTGTCCCCCCACTTTGCCTACAGTACGTCAGACGACTGCCACCCAGGCCAAAATTTTCCACGTTCGGAACACAATCGTGGTGGTTCATTTTAAAGGGCCAGACTATAGTGCATGCTATTTATCTGAACTGTTGGCACAGCAACCGTGGGCAACGATATTCTTTATTCTCATAATAAATACATACGTTTACATACCGTCATCGCTTCACCGGTAATTTCAATATCATTCAACTTTTCTTGTGTTGAAAACTTTTAGTATCATTTGGTTTATGAAGCGCGCAGCGCGCGCGCCTAAAGGTAGTTAGCAGTCACAACGCTTTAATAATTTTTTTTCAGGGCAGGAAATTTTAAGTAAACGTCTTTTGTCTATTTTCAGGAATTAGCCTTGAGCTTTAGCGAACAACTACTGTACTGGTATTGCATGATACAGGTTGTTGTACATTTGTACTTCTGATTAATCCGAGTAAAATATTCTCTTATATTCTCGTCACAGTACATAATAAACTTCCGTATGTTGCTCTGTTCTCCCTTGTCTTGAGCATTATTTCAGGAAAAAGAAAGAAACTTTATTCTAACAGAATTAACTTACAGTACAATAAATTAGTACATAATTACCCCTTCACCGCCCCATATTTTTGGCGGTAAGTCTGCATTTAGTGTACTGTAGTACGAAGAACTAACCACAGCCTTATGTGTAAGTGCAACAAGACTGCATTCTGCTTTGTATGAATACCACCCGCATCGTTATGAAACTGGACCATATGACCCTTTCGGGCTGTAAAGGGTTAGACACCTCATGACTACTGAAAATGCAGCTGAGTGCTGCGAGGGTAAAGGATTAATGTTCCTCTTCCAGCGGAGGCACTCCGGGAGTCTATGAAAATCCACCAATCGTAAGCTGGTAGAGCCGCATGCAAGAATTATAATACTGGACAGGAGATGTTAAAGAATTTCTTACGAAGTGTTGGCTGACGAGGGATAAGAATCATATATCAACGTTCTTCGGGCGCCTTGAAAGATCCAAACCAGGGAAACCTGACGCCTCAACTACGAGGGGCCAATTAATCGGAAACCGATGTCTGGTTTAGGAAGGAGCGTCCAAGACACAGGTGCGCTCAAGTTTGCACGCCAAGAGAATTCCTGCGCTGATGCTGCTGCACACGGTCGTTAAGTTCAGAGGAATTTCAAAGCCCAGTGAAAGATTGTTTGATAATTAAATTGGCGTTAATTTCAACCGCAAAAATGCATCAGCACTACATTCCGATGTTAATGTATACAACACTACAGTCTTTTTTAGTATTATCTTTTTGCACTTAGAACCCAAAAACTATGATGAAAAATAATCACGTATGCCATTCAATTAATTACATAATTTGTTTCCACAGCCAGCCCGGAACTAAATAGCTGACTCCAAGTTTCAACAATTATAACTCGAGCGAGCTCTGTAATTCTATCTATATTTAGGGATGCAAAGTGCAAAATAGGATCCAACTTTGCGTCTTTCACGGAAAGGGACGTTCACGTATGCCAAGCAAACGTTTCCTGACCAAAAATTGCATCGGCGTAACATTTCTTCATAACTCCTTCAATAGATGCGACGTTGGAGTGTCACTAACTTACGCAAGATGACTTGCCATCCAAACAGGACGCCCAATCACTTTTTAAAGTGACCCAATTTGTGCTCGACAGCTATTTCGTCAAAAATTGATATCATCGATGCAAATCAAGAAACCAGGAAAAACTATCGAAGACATAATATCGACGCTCGCATACATGATGTAACAAATTGCCACTTAAAAGAAGTAACAAGTTTCTTGTGAAATTATATAGTATTATACCCTCTATATGGGATATATGCGTGTCCAAGAGCCGTTTATAATAGAAAAAATCAATGCTCTTTTATGTTTGAATCGTATTTGAAACGGTTGGGTTGATGAAATGGGACTGTGTGAACACTTAAGTATTTTCATTTCACTGCTTAGCGATAATTCAGCAATTTTACGGACTTCTGTAATAAATTGGTGACTTGGGAACAAGATAGATAACCGTAACAGTTGAATAATAGTTTGCTCAGTTTCGTGAAAAAGCGCGATATTTCAGTTTATTGGCTCATAAAATGCTTAGGTATATTATATAAGTTGTTGGTAATATTTATGACGGACACATTAACGTATGCATTTGTTACATTGTTTCACGATACTTAAAGACACTACCCAATTGCACGATGTTTAATCATTGCTTTATGATCAGTCATAGAGTGATATCACTTTTTTGTTACACCCTGTACTGATTATGCCTCCAACTCCACTTTGGCAAATTTAAATTAAAGTATGGAGGCGCACCAAACTTTATTTTGTTATTTTGATGCATATATCAGTCTTTCCCGCACGTCTGGCGCACACAATGCATCAGCCGTGCGGGGCAGAGTTGAGAGGTCTGATATGTTCCTTCTTTAATGAGCATTTGATATGCCAAAGCTCATTATCTAATCAAACAAGGAGCTGTAGGTTAACCGTGCACAATCCTTCAAAAACTTTCATTATCACCGCAAGAATTAAGTTTGCAATTTTTATAAAACACTTGCTGTACATTCTGAAGCGTATTTCAGGTAAACCTGACTGTTGTACCTCGCATGGTAGCATTACGGTATGCATTTAATTTGCCTCCATCAAACAAATTGTAATTCTAGATGTACTCACGTTGCTGTTCTTTATTTCTCAATTCATTCGTTTCAGATTTGGTGATGTTCTAGATGATCCGGATATCGTTAGCTTATAATTGAAACAACTAGGAGCTGCAAAAACAATTAGCAGCATACCTATTTAAAATAGGCGAATCGCAGCTCGAGAGCTATGGTAGATACATTAGCGGAGGCGAAATAACGTGAGAACTGCAGTTTGCTACGTTCTTTGTACTAAATTTTTCAGCACACCGCTGAGTTTCTGGCCAACTCCACTCACAAATTCAGTTTTAATGTTTTTAACTTGAAGGGCAGCACGAGGGCAATTATGACTCGAATTCTATCACTCTGATGCTCGTGATGCGAGCTCGAAAGTTGCTCGAGCGTCTCATTTCAAGTACCCTTGGAAAAGTTCTACGCTCTCGCTGGTCGGAGCACAGACTTATATGGTTACTCTGCAGAAAAAATTATGAGGGAATATGGTTGAAAATCAATATGAGCGTTGTTTTCCGCGAATACGACAAAAACAATCTGTGAAGCCGGGTAGAGAGTCTCGTAGTGAACAGCGTGTTTTGCGATATGTGGTTTCTTCGATGAGGTTCTCAGCGGCAGTAGAGAAAAAGGCAAATAAATAATACTGCATAATACGCAACACTAAGACTTGACGTAGATTTAATAAGTGGTCAGCATAGTACGGATAGACTGGAAAACATATTTGAAACTATAGGGTGTGGTATAAGTATGCGCACAAATAAAAAACAAACTGTTAGGAAATGAAACTTTGGACATACTTCGTGGAAAACTTCCCTAGTGATACATGAACAGTACGACGAAGAAATATAGCAAATTTTGAGTAATATTCAAAATGACCGTCATTCATTTGGACTCCATGCTCGTAATATCTTTAAATGATTTAACACTTGTGGTAATAAATTGTTTCAAATTGTTTCAAACTACCGCCTCAGATCTGCGTTTATGAGTTTTTTTCCTGATGTAATTTCCTCCCATGTGCAAACGCCTTTGAATTTTGGATCAGGTCTTGTATAACATTCGCAATACGAGCGTTGCCGATCGAGATCTTCCTCATCGAGGTCTATTAGAAAATTCTTCTCCCTTTTTGAAGAAATTAACTGTCTACCAAGCAGTTGATCTGCAAATATGAATCCTTCAAGGACTAAGTTATTTTGGCAGTTAGGCTACGTTTACCTTCGTAGGAGAAAGTGATTTCAGCCATACGTATTATACCCCTTACGGGGTGTAAAACCGAGTTCAGCTCTGTACGAAAAACAAGCTGCCGCTTTACGAAACCGAACGATTCAGTCCTCTGCTGTTTTAAAGAGTTAAGGTTCTGCAATATCAGGGTTAAGTGTTCCTGCTTGATGTATTTCAATTGCGGTTTCAAGTTTCATGGTTAACTTCATGCGTGTTGAACCAAAAAAAAAAATTATGTGGTTGCAGTAGTAAGTAACAGTTATGGATCAGTAAGCACATAACAAAATAAGTAGAGAGGTTTTGCAAATACAAGACAATAATTTCATATAATTTTGTTTTCAAATTCACTCTCCTAGAAATTCAGAACAGCTCCTACCTTGACGGTGGGGAAATGTACGTGGAGCTCCAGGCACTGCTGGTGGGCACTGGAGCAATGCTAGAGTTATGTTGTTCGGCTGGGGCACATGAGTTGGGCATTTGTGTTTGAAAAATGTGACTAGTTTTAACTGTTTCCTGTGCTTACACTCGTATAATCCACGAATAACAATCTTTCTTTGAACGCAAATATGTTTGTATTAAATCCTGGCTTTCCCCGACTGTCAGTGGTATCAACGGAATTAGTGAGGGGGTCAAGAGAGTTTCTAATACCGAAGATTTTTAGTCGCGCCACCTCTTCTTCCATGTTTTCTCTACAGACATTAGTTGAATTAATGGGCTCAGTCCGCTTTTTCTACATTGCCGTATTTTTTAACCAATCGGACTAAATACTCGTATGTGTCTCTGGATGTCGTCCGTTGTGTCCATCGTCCCCTGGACCGAAATCCGTTGACGCCAGTGTACGTAAATATGGGAGAAAAATTAAAATACATCGCATATTATATGAAAGGTGGACGTGTAGGTGGACCGGTAGTAAGCTCCCCGGAAGAAAATATAGCCACCAGCTGCTTATACGGTGTATGACCTCCACGAGCAAGCATTATAGGGACAATTCTGCTCAACATTGTATCTGCAAGTGCTCTAACGAACACCTGGTCGATTTTAAATCACACTTGCATCAACTGATCTCGTAGTGCGGTTATATGTTGATGACCTTTACATCTAACTTGTCGTTCTAAGTGGTCCTATAAATTTTTTATTTGGTGCATGCCTGAGGACTTAGTTGGCCAATTTAAATGCGTGACATATCCTGGATGACTGTTATGCCAATGAATGATAGTTCTAGCCCGACGCGCTTTGCCGTCGTCATCCGGAAAAATACGCAAAGCAACATGCCTTTCTTCATTCTGATTTTGGGTATATGGCAAAGATTGATTATCTAGCAGCTTAATGTAGCCATACTGGTTCAGTTTCACGCATATAACTAATGTACCTATTTCTGAGTAGTTGAAACAAACCCTCAACATGACAGACCTTCTTCCTCCTTGTATCGCCTTTGAAGGCTTGATGAGATAATCTATGTATGAACACGACGGCGAACGTCATTGCTAAGGAGAATCTTGGTTAATCTGACTTCTTAATGCTTTTCCACTCATTTACAGTCCAATATTCGTGCGTTTTGGTTCAGTTTAAACGAGTAGTCTTGTGGGTAGAAGTTAATATCGGCCGTTTAGAAGCCACTCGAATTTTCTTCCGACCCCAATTTTGCCTTCGTTGCCATTTGTACCGGATTGTTTCCATTGTTGGTAGACCTGCATATTCGCTCGGCATGAAATACCAGCGAATTTTGTTTCTTAATTCCCTGCGTGTCCCTTAGACAGCCCAAATGGAATCGCCCCTTTTCCATTCCGGGACTTCATGCTTTTGTCATACTGTTGTGGTGGAACTAAGAAACAACCCTATACCTTATCAGCTCTGAATGAAGAGTGATGCCTGTTCTGTGCTTGCGTGTAGCCTAAACTTCGGTTACAGTTTTGAAAACCAGTCGATGAGCATAGTGAATAACTGGTGCTAGTAGCTCGAAAAACTTTAAGTTGCTAATTTCTTGTCGAGAGATCTCATATTAGTGCTCTTCTATGAAAGATAAAATGGAATACGTCAGTCGGTAGTTTCACTGCATTTGTTTTCATAAATTAAATAGTGTGGAGTTGGTATCAAAATGACTTTAACCCGAGTGGAATGTTAATTTTTTGACACTCTTGATGTTTTTGTAAGAGAAGCAATTTTCAGGCTGAAGTGAATGAGCCTTATTGACATTTCGAATATAATTTATTCATAGAAAACAATGCCCCGTCACATTTCTCAAATTCAACTGTGCAACATGTTACCCCGTAGGCCTTTAAAAGTGACAAATCGATGGTGTGGCCGCCATTGTCATAGATTTGAACTCAAATGAAAATTTTTTAGCCATTAGTTTTTACTCCACCAGCGACAATATGGGACGCCGTAGAAGTTGCTTCAAAATTCGTTTCAGGAGCTACGATTGAAAAAATTGGCAGTTTCTGTAACCCATCGTGTCACTGAACGTTACGAGTATTGTAATGATGCCCAGTCAAACTTTTTCACTGCCCCATCGATAAATTGCTAAAATAATCGATAATTGAATCTACCAGACTTTCCAAAATTATCGATAAATGCGGATGATCCAGTGCAAAAGTTGGACTGGGAAAACTACCTTCATATTTTGCTTTGATTTAATGAGTGTATTGCTTCACTAATAGTCCCGGTTGAGAATGACGTATTTCTTGTATATTGTCCCTTCGCCATTAATTCATTCTAAACTTATTTAAAAATGTTACTGCTGTGGTGGAATGTTAAAAGTAACTATCACTCGTTCATAATTATTTTTCGAGTCATGTTGAATGAAAGATATTGAATGCAAGCGCGAAAAAAACAGTGGGAACAAATTGTCTAACGCTGATTATATAGAATACATTTACCTTAGCCAGGCACTTATTGAGCTTTTTTTATGGACACACATTAAGAAAGACCAGAATGTTCTACTGCCGTACATTGCTATTAGTGTGGCTAGCACAGTATTTGCTTGTAAGTATAGTTATTGATAAGTGTTCATTTGTTCCGTGCGTGTTCAAAAGGTATTGTCTGTCTACTGCATGTTTTTTTTGCATCTTGAAAGTTAGATTCCAAAGACTAAAAAACTTATTGCTGATTGAGGAAGTCCTATTTTTGTTCAAGTTTATGCTAAAATTTGCTGCTTATGCTGCTTGTAATATTTATTAAAACACTCAATCCCGAAAATGACCTCTTCCCGATATTCTTACATCATCATCAGGCTGAAATAATAGAGAATTTTCTGAATTGTGTTAGCCTGATGATGATGTAAAGAACATCGAAACGTAACGATTTTATAGATTGAGCGTTATAGAAAAAAATGCAGCTTCCGAAGAGTTTTAACACGCAATGAACTTGAACAATTTCATAAGGTTGAGAGGTGGATAAGAAATCCTATATTCTCATTGTTTTACTGCCATCATTGTTTGTCTTTCTAATTTGCACGTACACATCTGTGACGACCCACACAAAACTCCCAACTGAGATCCTAATGAACGGCTAGTTGTGAACAAATTTTCAGCTAGCATGTTCATGTCTAAATCTTTTCTCAGTCTAAAGTTCACCTTGTACTCTAGTTTCAGGATGAACGTTGCAAAAATTTTGAGAAGAATTTAGCGATAAACAAAGTTTGTAAGAAACCGAAGTTCACAGGTCGTAAAACAAATTTCTTCAGCTGTATTTTCACAGGTTATATAAAATCTTGTAGAACCTCATTACTTCATTAAGTTTACCCGATTTCCAGTTCTTTTTTCCAATGAAATTGAACATATTTACCGGCTATTAACTCAAAATAAACACTAAACACTCAAAATGTTTCGTCGATGAACTACCCAGAAAATTTCTAGACAGTAAATTTAATGTTCCTGCCGTTAGCCAGAGCGCAGCACAACAGACGTTGTACGTGGAATTGATGTTCTTGGGTTATGTGAATGCGGGGTTGAGAAGGGAGGTGTTGGCTCTGATCTGAGAGTTCTATATTTCAATTGGTATCAGATTTTTTAACGAAATAGTTTTACGATTGCATCTTTTTTAATAGAAAGGTATATATGGAGTGAATGTGTCTCTATGTACAAGTGTGATTGCTGCATGCAGTCTTATGTTGGTAGTACAACACTCCAACAGTTCATCAGACACAGTCAACATTCAGGTATTTCTCATTGGACTGGTCGCATACTAGCCTCCCCGTCTCAGTCAGTAATTAGAAATCATTGTGAGAACTTCAGCCATAAGCTAAAAATCACTAATTTTTATACCCTCCGTAGACACATAATGAACAAGATCTTCAAATTTTAGAATATCTTATCATTTATACCCATAAATTTCCTTTGAAGATAGATCAAAGTACCATCAAATTACATATTGCTCTCACCTTCTAGCATAAGTCTGCACGTGTGTGAGGTTGCGTGCATGCTTATGTGATTGAGTGCATGTATAGGTTTGAATTGAGTTTCTACCTTTAGTGAATAGATTTATTTCATCACAGAATTTTTTATCTCGATTTTGTAACATATCTTACTGCAGTTTTAAAAATGGGTTACTAAGGTAATTGACATGGATTAATTTGTTTCCACATTTGCCCTTGACTTTTGCTCGGTTAAATTTATGTATGTCTAACCCCATAAGCCTCATTATGTTAATGAAAATACCGAGGGGAAGTGAAATTTCTCTTGCAAGGTATACTTGGACACTGTAAATATCTCATAGCATGGCAGAGCGAAAACTTTTACTAGTGAGTCTTGCTCTATTCAGTGATAGATGAACTTGCTTTCGACACGAGACTTTCCAACGAAGTTTCCAGCAAAACACGCAGACTATGTTAAGCTTGAACCAAGAGTCTGGGAGAGGGCGCAGCGAGGGCAGAGGGGGCCGGCGCTGTTTACAGTTGTTGCACCAGGCAAAGATGGAAGCGCACCAAAGCGAACGAGAAAAGATTCGTCAATGTTTACACTGGATGCTGCTTCATTGCATATCTGATAACCGGAATAGCTTTCTCGCAGAATGTGAAACAACGGCTCGTGTTTCTCTAAGAAATAATATTATTACATATTTTTACGGATTGTGTGCAGATAATTAATGAAATTGATTTTTAAAATTTTTTCGTTATCAAGTGAAGAAAAAAATATTGTTTTACTTGATAACAGAGATGAGATAGGTTAAAAAAGTATCCTAATTTCACTTAAAAAATGAACTTTCATCCGTGTATATTTATTACACACTTATTCGTATCAAAGTGCTTCCCTAGATCTGGAATCTACTTCTCCGAACAATTCCGCCACTGCCGAAAGCCTCGCAATTTTTGTAATATCACTCAGCTTGTCTGTCACATTCTGCAATACGTCTTCCTTGCTCTGAAATCTGGTCCCTCTCAAAAAAATTTTCACCTTGGAGAAAAGCCAGAAGTCACATGGTGCAATCTAGGAAAATAGAGAGGTTGACGAACCGTCATTGTAGTGTGTTATGCCCAGAAACTCTGAATCAATCGCGTACAATGAGCGGGTGCGTTGTCATGATGAAACTAACAGTCCGCTGCTCACAGGTTTGGTTTTCACATCTCACGACATCACGAAGGCGTCGCAGAACATCTTGGTAGTACTACTACTTTACGATTGTAGTGCCGTGTTGAGCGCACTCATGAGGAACCGCGCCACTGGAGTAAAAAAAGACAGTCAGCATAACTTTGACAATATAGCTGATATGCCTTACATTTTTAGGAGTCAGTGACGATGTATGCTTCCTTTGTAATGACTTGAACCTGACCCAAACTTATCACCAGCGATCATTGTGTTTGAAAATTGTGATCACTGAAATTGCGATCACTGTTTCCAGTTTATCGTATACGATCTTCAAACGAAGTTGATTCTACGTTAGTAACTTAGGCTTAAGCTTAACGGATGTCTTCCTGAGGGTCAAATGTTCAATTAAAATGGAATGAATAGACCCAACCCTAGCGTTCACCTCGTCCGCAAGGTCTCTGATTGTGACTTGTCAGTTTCACATCACCAGGGTCCTTGTACGATCAAAGACCTCATTTTTGGTTCTAAAGGGTCTACCACAACGTGTTTCACTTTCCTTTGACGAGCGGCCATATTCGAAGCTATTGTGCCATTCCTTTATCTGCGTGGTGCACATTGCTACTTTTCCAAATATTTTTTGAATGTTGCAAATTGTTTGAAGTTGAGAATAGCCAAGCTTGCAACAAAATTTGATGCAACAGTTGTTTTTTCACTTTTTCGGTCATTTTATCCAATCCAAAACACTGACGGCTCTCACTTACACGTGGTCACTCATAGATGGCGTGCCGGCGACTGATTGATTTCATAGTCGTCAGTTGCGAAATGAAAGTAGCAAATGCACAAGACATGCCGACAAATATACACTGAACTCCACCCGTAGCTTTGTTCGCCTTATCAATAAAAACCATATCTAGTGCGATACTTTTCGAACAGACCTTGTCGATACGGAAGTCAACTCTAATGGTGGTTATATAATCAAAATAGGAATTTTCAGTTGGGTTGAATTGAAATTATGACAGTGGTTGAATGTCAGCTAAGTAAAGTATCAACTTGAAATGATAAAAGTTCTCTTGAAATATTATAAATTGCCGAATTAAAGTTCCTATTTATTTGGTAACGTGATTATAAATAATGTTATGGATTCATAGTCACTAAAACAGCTGATTCTACATTACTACTGCATGCACCTACAACAAAATGCAACGCATTGCCATTAAAAATGGGATCATCTTATGTTCAATGCTAGATTGGACAACAATTTCAGTTCTTCCACCTAATCATGCTTCAATACTCTAATGTCTCAATTTCTTGAATGGCTCTAACATTGAGGTTGAGAAATCCAGAGCAATCCATGAGGAAGTTAGCCAAACAGATGAAAAAATGTGAAAATTAAAGAATAGTGTTATCAAAACTGACTTCAAACTTACTACCTTCAAGCTAAGGCAGCGCCAACAACTCAATGTTCTCTAGGGACAGAAACGAACCGACGCAACTCAGCTTCTTCTGAACTTCATGACGCATAGCCTGCCACGAAGAGAGTCTGTCTTTTCTTATGGAAAATGTTCGCTGTGGAGGCAAAATTGTATCCTCAGAATGACAGAGTAATTGAAAAGTAACCTGTAGACGTCCCGCACGATATGGCAAATGTTTATCGTCGTCAAAAGTCGGTTTTTGTCGTGGTTTGGGAGGCTGTCTCTATAAAATGGAAGTCATTTATTTTCGTTAGAGAGGGTGCGAATGTGAATTTAAAATTATAATGATTAAATTTTAGATCCAGCCTTACTTGAAATGAAGAAAAACTTCAATAACGACGATTTCCCACTTCAGCGAGACGGCTCGCCCTCGCCTACGTTCAATGTACCTCAGGTATGACATTAAGCTAGTTTCCCTAAATTCTGCTGTAAGATAAATCAGGTCAGTATCTTTACTCGATTTGGATCCCCTGGACTTCATTTAAGATTCATGTAGGAGGTAGATGCCTGTGGACCGTCCTGTGCCACTATAGACGATTTAAAATTATCCTTGAAAAAAATACTCGACAAAGTTTCGCAGGAGAAGCTGCGTGCTTCAATAGGAAGTTTCAGCGGGAGAAGCGGAAGAGTATTCAGGGCGATGCAAGAGCACGTCGAAAGATAGGTCCAGACGCTGTTTTCAGATACTGATGTAATATGTTGTCTGTAATATACAGCAGTATTTTTATCTTGTTCCAATACCGAAATATTAAAAATTTATTGAAGCAGCAAGAGTTCTTTGCACTTGGATTCAGGTTGTGACAGGGCAAAGAAACCGTTTCTGGCTCTAAAGCCGTCTCCTGCATTTCTTTCCTACTTGCTTGAACAATTTTAATTCTTTAAAGGTCAATGTCGACGTATGAAGACGAATCGTTACTGCGTTCACATGGTCACTGTCGACTACACTGATCTTGGGAATGTAACGCCGTCACCTGTTCAGCAACCGTTAACAACTTAAACACTAATCGCATATTCAATATATGACAAATTGAACACTAAACTCTAATACGCTGCTTGCAGGGTACTGCCTGTGTGTGTATTTTTTCATTTACTTGAAAAAAGTAAGAGGCTGCTTGAACATTCACAGCTGAGCTAATAGCGCTTCTGAAGTGTGGAGTGGTCCCACTTTAACATGATACATTTGATGAGGTATAGTAGCACTTCTTCTACAATTATGTAAATTGTAGAGCGGATTAGCACCTTGATCAACTTGTGGTGTCCTAAATTTATTGCTCAACTCTGGGCAAAATAAAATACCAACTATGAGCTCAAAATAATTAATACTATTAGAATTAAAATTATTCCTCTAAAGAACAACTTATTCAAGAAAAATTATTTCGATTGACAGGGAATATACGGAAAGAAGCATGTTACTCGTGAATCAGATTCTAAATCTCCGCTTTTAGCCTCTGCGAGTTTTGCTGTAGAGCTGCTGTATAAAGTAGATGATCCCGATTATACATACATTACATTTCTAAACGTGCTATCATGAGGGTAAGGAATGCAACTCATTAGGTACTATTAAACGGAGCATTGCAGTAACACTAGAGCATATTTGTACTCCCTTTTATTACATGAACATCTATTTCAACGTTTTTGTTGAGGATGAACTGGCTGAAGTTTGATCAAAATATGCAGTAGAGAGGCTGTACAAAATGATGGAAGCAGTGGCAATTTTAGTCTAATATTTAAATATTCCCTACGTCTCGACTCCCTATTACAAATCGATAACGAAGGCTTATATAAATTTACGTAAGTGGATTTATATCTGATATCCCTTCTTCAGATCCTTGACAGAATATTAAAAAACGAGAGATACAAACTTTGACAGTAGTCAGGAATACCCAAAATAAACATATTTCCACGAATACCAAATATTTCAAAACTCCTTAGTTTTCCAAAAAATGAGGCTTAAAATTTTACTTTGATTCCCAGTTTGTCACATTTTCATTTCCGGGAAATGTAAATTTCAAATTGAATGGTACCTTTGAACCTGACAACATTCGATTGCTCAGTGTTTACGAATCAGTTCGGGCTGCATCATAGTGTGAACACCATGACACGTTTGTCAAATGAAGAAATGGCGGATATGCATATGGCTTTGCGGGCAACGATGATGCTACAGGCGCTACTAGGTTGTATCAGGAGCGTTTTCCTAGTCGACATTTGCTCGGGCATTACAATCATACATCGTCATCTACGCGAACAAAGAAGCTTCAACGCGAACAGATGAGGTTCTGGTCAGCCCGGGGAATTACGTGCTGCAGTTGAAGACGACTTGCTGCAACGTTTTCGGATTTTGTAAGCCACTGAGCTGCAGCACGTGACTTTGGAAACCAAACCTAGTCGGCGTATGGTACGTTCTCAGTGACGCCAATCTACATCTTTACCATTTTCTGAAAGTTCAGCATTTGTTCCCGACAGACTACATCCCTTGTGCATAGTTCGCACGTTGGTGCCTGAGGCAAGAACAGGACGACGGAAATTTCTCGAACCATGTTTTCTTCACTGACGAAGCCACTTTTACACCTAACAGAACGTTCAACACGTAGACGTGCATCAGTTCATCTATCAACACCGACTTAGAGCCATTGGGTGGGTTGGTATTGTTGGTGATTATCTTATCGGCCAGCAAATGGAGCATTTTGTCACGTTTCTAAGGGATGTATTGCCTGAAGTACTGAAGGATGTGCCTTTAGGTATTCGCCACCAAGTGTGGTTCCAACACGACGGAGCTCCGGCCCATTCCAATACGAATGCTCGTCAATATCTGAAGGACGCCTTTCCGAATAGGTGGAGAGGGCATTATGGACCAATGGGATGACCTGCAAAATCTTCAGGTTACGAGCTCTTTGGTTTCTTTCTCTGTAGCCTCATGAAATCATTGATTTACGAAACACCGCTGGAGTATAAGATGGATCTTGTAGCAAGGAGAGTGGTTGTAGCGCTTAGCACGGCAGAAAAATAAGACTTCTGCATTGTGTCCAGCAATCCATTCGGATGAGGTACCAGATCTGCGTTGATGCAGGGAGCAGAGATTTCGGACAGTTATTGTGAAGTTAGTGTTGTAAAACACATATGTTTCTGATGCTCGTTTTATTAACCATGATAACATATCTCAGAAGCGGAAACATGATTTACTGGGTATCAAAGGTAAATTTTAAACTTCAGTCCCTTGAAAAATAATTTAATCGGTTCTGAATTATTTAGTATTTGTAAGCAAGTGTTTATTTTAGGTGTTTCTGCCTACTGTCAACCTTGGTATCACTCAACTTATAACACTCTGTATGTAGCTGCATAAACTAACAATTGAAACGTTACCTCAGTGATTTCGAACGCGGCAAATTGCTGGAGTTCAAATTGGAAGCGTATCGATGCCGAGAGGACTGGTAACCCCAAGGGAGTACTGTTAGGTTGTTAGGTTACCTCAGCTGTAGATCGACCATCGGGACTTCTCTCTTTCTTGTCCACTTTCTTTCTTTCCATTTCAAGCCTTCTTTTCTACTCCTTCTTTGTCTTTTTTTCCTCTTCCTTCTGAACTTGATCTATCTATGCGTTGGGATCGAGTCCGGTGTGGAAATACAAGTACACCGTTTTCTACTGTCCAAATTCCCGTTTTCTATAATCCATACTAAATGGTCTCTTCTTCTCTTCACTTTCTGTGGATCACATTTCATGTGGAAGGGGACCTTTGGACTAACTAATAATTATTAATTAATTTCATTCATTCAATCGTTGCCGATAACAGCTGAACTCAGATATCCTTAAGAGCTACCATACCAGTGACCATGATATATGTTTAAGAATCAGGGGAAAATCTCAAGCAAAAGAACAATTCCGGGACAACGTCGAAACTCCCCATCAAAATACAAAGAGGCTCGCTTGTGTTCGAATGCATTGAAGTAAAAATCACCGGATAACTGCCGCTAAAGTAACTGCAAAGTTGAAATAAACATCTAACCGGCTCGCTACATGTGAGCTCAAAATGCAGATATCATTGAAGAGCCGCTATTAGGAAACTTTTTCTTTTTCATCAAAACGCTTGGAAGAGTATGGACTGATATAGTGTTAATAAAGGGTGAATCAAATATGAATGGAACAAGTATTATGTCCTAACGAGTCTAGCTTTTCCGTTTCTCCCCCTGCAAGACCTGGTTTACGTGTGGAAACCGCTTTTCGTATTCGAAAATTTGCCCTTTGTTGACTTAGATCTTTCATCATAGCTCAATTTAGAGTTTTGCACGGCCTGAATAATGAAATCATAATTAAGTTAAGTAAATAAACCTATCTGGATTAAAATGAACATTTAATATAATTTTGGATGTTATAATTCGTAAAATTACTGATCAACGAAACAATAAAGTGCGATCTCTACTGCTTCCATTATTTTGTCCGACCTCTGTATTTTCAAGCGAAGAAAAAAAGATAATCTCAACGGAGCAGGTATCCTTACAATGTAGTGTAAATACGTAAAAATAACATAAGAAATGCATGTCCATGGCTATCGATTAATGAGACGCAGGTATTTTTTAGAGGAATCTATATTAACATTTGATTCTTTAGACTGCATTGTTTTCGTGGAATATGATGCATGAAGTTATGAATGAATGAAAAAAATGAGGTGAGTAGGCACTTTCAAATTAAATTGTAATTGGCAGTTATATTGAATAATATTTTTTTTTGACTTGAAACGATTTATCATCGACAACATGAGAAGACTGTAAATCGAATATACCCGCACGCACTCGTAATGCATTTGCCACCAGAGTGACTTGTGTTCCCGAGTTTATAGATTAGAAGTGAGGAAGAACGAATTTTAGCGACGATAATCTTCTAGATAATAATCCAACTTTTAAATTTATTATTTTACCCGAGGTATAAGCTACCTGTCACAAAGCCTGCTCTTTATGCTGAGAAATAATCGTACTCCCATATTTGTAAGAAAATCGTAACTGAGATTAGTATTTTGTACGAAATGCTTGTTATTACTGATATAGTGTTGAGAAGTAGCGAATGCGATTCTGCTCGAGATCGGAAATGAAAATTGCTTACTATACACTTCTATATAATCCATTTCCATTCACTGGGTACCACGATAAAAATATTAGCAAAAAATGCAACTTTTCATACATTTTTGTCTAGTTTACATAGCATCGCCAAAAAGCTAGTCTTGCATTGAGCATTAGCCCGTTCACTGATCATAATTTTGTTGACTCAGTAAAGAAAATAAACAGTTTCACGAATCAAGATCGAAATTGGGGTTAGTGAATAGTTTTAAGTTGCAGTCTTCCCTTGGATTCCCATTCACTTACCGTCAACATTAGCCATATAATCACTGCTAAACGGAATATCGTGCTGCATCACTTTTTCGAAATTATGTGGATTGCCTTCCCCGCAGAAGACCGGCTTCAAGCATGAACTGCTACTCCAGGAAAAGAATAACTATAAATCAACAAGGGTTCTAGTATAACTTTCAAAAAAATCCTGTTTTGTTTACCGAATGAATGCTAATACACACGTAGGTAAAATTTTTGAAAAAGAATGAACGCTGAAATACTGCAGCTTACTAATCAATGAATGATTTAAATTCACGCACCGCGTTACGCAGTGTGAACTGTATAGTTAGGGAAGACAACTTATGAAATACAGCTTTGATATTTTCACAGCTACATCATAAAGACATCGAACAAACGATTTTGGAGTCATTTACTCGAATGTAACTTACTTCAATGGGACATTCGGCATGCACGGACGATTCCTGATCTTAAGGTCTCAGTTCATAGCTACGATTTTCCGTTTAAGGTGAGCATTTGGGGGCCCTCAAAACGCCTCTCGAAATGCTCGCAGCCGGCGCTGTTTGCACGACCTTTTGAAAACTTTGCTCGCTTTAGCCCCGCGTGGCAGCTTGCGGAATGGAATGTGACAATTGAAATAACACACCAACTTCAATTGAACGCCGAGCGTAAATGTTCTCGTGGCTCGGGTTTCGGATCTCGATAAACTGAGCAAATGAATAATTAAAGTGCAAGCTTAAACAAAAACGTTGCACACTATTGTTCCGAAACGAGCGATGCCGATTTCTGCAATCCGAGAAACGTGAAGGCATTCAGTAAATACCAAACTGAGAGCAAGTAAGTGCAAGACTAATGTATTATTTTTGCCATATGTAGTCAGTTTCCCAAATATATTGCTTCTATAGATGACTTAGAAGATATAGCGTTAACTTCACTGTTGATTTCAGTACTCCCGCGTTTATGGGCTAACGCATTGCCATTCAAATCTCACGTCAGATATCATTGATTATACTGAATGCACTTTGAGCATAGCCATGCCACACGGTGACTCACATTTATTAAATTGTTGTTATTATTATTGCAATTCTGATTTCATTGTTTCACGCCACTCTGATCTGCGAGTTCATTTCCAAGCAATGCTTAGCCAAGTGTTTGGTGTCGTGTTCATACTATAAATGATTCGTGATGAGGGAGTCTCGCTCATTTATCACGGACTCCCAAAGACTGCTTTGCTTATGTTGGAAACTCAACCAACTGTCAATAGTCCCTTGGAAAATCCTGTTTAAAATATCTATTTTACACTGCATGTAGTGAGATAACTTAACTATAAAACTACAGTGCGTTCTGCTGGATTTTTACAATTAAATTTTAATAAATGAAACAGAGGAATAACTTTCAAGTTTTACAATATTACATCGCAACTTTTGTACCATATAAAGAGTAATTTATTCTAACGATATTGTATGTTCAGGGAAATAATTGTACTCTAGAGCGTCATGTTCTTTGAAGTTCAGGAAATTTCAAGATTTCTTATGTTCAGTTTGATTGTGCAAAACGCTGTAAATGCAAAAAATGGCCAAAATGTCTGGTCCTACAGAAGAAAATCGCGCTAAAATTTCTTTCATGCTCTGAAATGAAATGTCAGTAGTAGAAATATCTGTCAAGTTATGTCATGATTACAGTACTATCAAATAATTCATTTTTTTCTGGTAAAACATGCAGAAAGATACAAGAATGAGTGCATTTGCGAAATTTGTTTGTGATGATTATCAGTAAAACAATGCTAGAAACTCCAAACTTCTTTTTCTTCCTGCAATAATATTTTCGAACCTAATGATGCTCAAGAAGTTGGTAAAACTACCAGGTGTAATATCCTTAACACCCTCGCTAAAGAAGCGTCCCATCAACAATCAAATGGCCTCCATTGAGCGAAGCAAACAAAACCAAGAGAGTTGAATGGGCACAGAATTACATGAAGGTCATTTTCAGTAGCGTAGCTTTCACCGATGAGTTCCGTACAACGCTCGATGGACCTATTGGGTAGTCATCTGGTCGGCAGTTGAAAGGTCGTTCGGCAGGAGTGCGCATTTGTCGACAAGATGGTGAGGGAGTTATGTTTTTGGGTAGGTATCTAAGAAGATGAATTATTTTGCCCCATAAACTACCAATAAGATAAAAACTGATTTCAAGTTTATATCTTGGAGGGCTCCCTGGTTCGATGATCAACCAATTACGGAAAGAAAGCCTTTCATATTTTAATAGGATAATGCACTTGAACCCAGACCAAAGAACGCAATCAAATGCTGTTAGACTATACGTATATTCAAAGGGTACAACTTAATGGTGTGGTCTTAAGACAGTCCTGATTTGAATCCCATAAAAAATTATGTTCCATTATCAAGAGGATGATTTATACCCATGGCAAGCAATAATATCAAGTTTAATAGTTTTGTGGGAATCATTTGAAAGTGTTTGTCGATCAATTAAATCATCTGAAATTGTCATAAGAAGTCTACAGACGTCACATTGGGATGTTGAAGAATGGAGGAAACTTAAGTTTATTTAGTTGTTAATAGTCTTGGTTGTTTTATTCTTTGAACAAACTTCGTCGTACTCAGTAATGGAGTACAGAAATATGTAATTACACCAATAAGATACATACAAAACAAAACTGTTATTCTATTGCCTATTCTTGCGCATAACACTGGTAAATACAATTTTTCTGGCATGATGTTTTCGAACGAATTTTAGTGAATGTTGGTGCGCTGAGTACAAATATGCTATAAGTTTTTGCCAACACATCAAATTATCAAGTTATGATAATATGTATGCACGTATAAATATATATGTTCATAGATAGATAGGTAGATAGATGGGTAGATAGATAGACTGATAGATAGAGAGATAGATAGATATGGGAATAGGTAATTTTGTGCTTATGGTAAAAGAAATACGCGTAGAGATGTGAAAAATCTTCATTGTTTATGACTAAGTTACCGCTAAATGAATTGCCAGTTATCTGAAAGTACTTCGACGAAAAGTTGTGATGAACCTCTTGAGACATGTAATGCGATTATTTTGTTATTAATTACGTTCGTGAGTTGTCTATAAAAACCTTCGACTACGTTGATACGCTAGTTCACAAAGATGGTTTGTGTATACATGAAATCTTGTAGAAGAACAAAGTTTTGCTGTGGTTTAATTTCAAAGAACCACGGAGATCTTACAATATATATTTATTTCTGAATAAAACAGGCCACAGTTTCGTCGACTTTTGATGGGGAGATTAAAAATAAACCCACGATGACTTCCAAAGAGTTGAAAACTAATCTTGAAGCCTCCGGGACAGAAGTGAGCGAAAGAACCGTTAACAGAAAACCTCACAGCAATGTTACCAAAATATTTGCACTGCATAAAACTCCCGTTCTGGGTACGAACTACGTTGCAAATAGTCTAAGCTTTGTAAAAAAGGCTTGGAGATAGATCATGCATCTTGGAAATGTTATTTATTTGATTAAACCAATACTGAATTGTTTAGTCTTAACTCCTCTAGTCATACGTGGAGTGCACAAGATCAGCCTATGGGAGGCATAATGCAATTCCAATTATGAAACCCGGAGGGTTTGGTATAATGGTTTGGAGTTGTGTTACAGTACATGGTACTGGCGTACTTTATATCATTGATGAGCAGATGGATGGGGCTATGTATGTACTGTCAAATATTGGAAAAAAGACTCTATCCAAATGCGAAACATTAACTACAAAAAGGCAAATCAGAGTTCCAGCAAGATAACGACCCTAAAAACAAGGCATAATTTAGATCCGAATGATTTTTTGAAGAATGTAATCAAGGTTCTCCAGGGGCCAAGCCTGTCCCCACATATCAATCCTATTGAACATCTTTGGGGAACACTGGAGGAGGAAGTTCATCAGAGAAATATGATGAATCTTGAAATGCTGAAAACATGTTTTGAAGAATGTGTTCTCATACCGGCACAAACTGCCAACGCCGAATTTTATCTTTTGAAAACTGCCTTTGCCCATTAATAGCCAACATAGGTTTCGCAACTAAACATTAACCATGGGAAACTGTTTTTGTTGAATACTTCTGTCTTATGCCATGTATGTTTTGTGTATACATGTCTTGGGATTTATGTGTACTAGTGCATGGAGAAATTTTATCTAATATTTTCACTCTATATTATAAAATGTATATTCTAGGTAAGTTTTACGATTATTTTCTGGCTAGATGTTTAATTAAAAATGAAATGACATGTTTACAATTACATTGTCCCCCTCGCGTCTGTGCAAACAAGGTGTCCAGGATGAATTGGACAGTAGTTCAATTTCAATTTTTTAAAGTTTTGCTGGGTATGACATCTCACGTCATTTAGAAGTTTTTTTCTACTTCATTCATAAATTAGATGACAGGGAGAATGGATGGCTGAAAACCACCTGCAAATTAGAAGAAAATAACTGTATCGTGTTTATCAGCACAGATCCTAAAATAATAATGAAAAACTTTGGTTAGGAACAAAATCACAACACACATAATACCAGATGACTTGCTCACAAGCGAAAGGATACACCTTGTATCATGCAAATCAAATTTTCTATACATATGATAGTTTTCGGATGTATCTCTATTGATGGTGATGTGATTCTTCCGTATTTTTCAAAGAGGGTCTCCGGCTCATTTTAAATGGCTGAGTAGAGCTGCCAATGATGGACCATATGTATGGTGGCAGGGTTCGGCTTATCGCTACATCTCGGGAAAAAAATCAGAAATAGTTTTCGGAGAACTTTACGGCTTCACTAGTCCCATTCCCCATAACTTCCTGGACCTGAATCGAATGGAATACTGTGTACGTGTCGCGGTTCAGAAAGATACTAATCGTCGTGCAAATAATACGACACTGCAATTGATCGACAAAAATAAAACAGTTTTTTGAGACAATTCCTAATAAAACTGTAACATCAGTTCGTTCCAAGTTCCGTTTCAACATGCACGTTGAAACGGAAAATTTATTTTCACGTAAAATTTATTTTCACGTGCACGTAAAATTTATTTTCATGTATTCATTTTTGACGTTGCCTATCACTTTTCCTTTTTCCATAAGAATTGTTCAATTTATTCTAAACACCCTGTATATTTGCAATATTGTTGAGACGCAAAGTAGCGAGAAGCGACTGCCTGAAATCCATCTATGACAGGAAATATTTACGTACTAAAAGAGATTGTTTCAAAGAAAATCTCCTGAGATTGGCGGCTTTTTGTCCAGTGTCAGATGACCTGTACCTCACTAAATTATAACTTTCCTTTTTACATTTTGTTTATAGAGTTAGGTGGAAGAAATTTTACAATTATTACAGTACTTTTAGGGGAATATAAAGAGGAGAAAGCATATCTGACTTTACGTACAAGAAACTTTTGCTGTATGGGGTCCAGCTTTACTTCTTTTGGAAAAGGGTTGCGTGATCACATTTTTGAAATTACCCTTTACGAACAGTCTCGACTGCAAATTCTTCCGTATTTGTAATTTTTTAAAAATACATTCAGGTATATCTCCCCACACCAAACTACACGAATGGAGATAGGATAGAACTGGAGATTGAATGACTAGAAATCTAGCTTTATCGTCTTGCACATTCATCACGCAATGAAAAAATATTTAGACTCCGTTTGTTTGATTAAGTCTTTTCTACATGGAATTTAAAGGTCATATACTGGTAAAATTAGGAGCTAAATACTTAAACACTTGCATTGAAACTTTTGACTTGTTTTTGAATTATTCTTAGTTAAAATTTAACTCTGTTTGCCAGCGGTTCTTTAGCGCATTGGTCGATCACGACCGTCTATAACGAAAAGCTGCCGCTCTAAGTAAAACGAACCAAAACCAGACAGAGTCTATTCTTCTAGTCAACCACCGTAGTGCAACCATTAAAATTATTCTGCGAATATCCTGAAGGAGTCACCCCTTTGAATTTTGTTAGAGAATCTTGGTTGTACATTTGTAAATGGCTGGCGACGGATATGATAGAGCATGAGCCAGTGGACTTTCCTTTGTCTGTAAAGTGTTGTTGAATTTTGAACGAGAAAGTTCAGATTACATTTCAAACAGTTGCATTCAAATATTGTAGCACACGGAGCCATATTCGAATTTTACTCATACTCAATATCAATTCTTACTATATGAATTTCTGTTCATTCTATTTGCAAAATAACTTAATTAATTTTTAAATATTATACTCAGAATACGAGTATGTGCACAGGAACTATGACAATATCTTGCAAGAATGATTTTTAAATTGAATCAATTGAATTCAATTTAGTCAACTGAATTTTAAAGTCAATGTTGTAGCAATCTATGATATTTCAAAACACTCGTATTTTATGTATGTTAAGGTAAATTGGGTAGGCGAACATGGTGAATTCACAATCGAATAAAAAATGTTTAAGAACCAAAGTTTTAGTAATCGGTAGTCTTGTATAAATCATGCCATAATTTATTCAGTAAGCAATTAAATACTTTGCTACTGAAAAACGCTTGGGACGATGCTGCTGTTTCGAGGCGAGTAGTGCACTCGCATCAAGGAGTAACGCACACACTCAGGTTTAGGTATCGTTTAAAAATTAAAAACTATTTAGTTCAAACGTTTAGCATTTATGAGTGCATAGTTATTCGTTGCGGAAAATTTTCCTTTACGTACCAGTAACTTCGAAGAGTGTTATTGAATGCTTAATAGTAAAACAAATTGCATGAAGATTTTTTCGTATCAACTTTGCTGGTCAGACGCTGGCGTGGGCTTGTTATTTTAAGTTCTTCACTAACGACAGCAGCGGCTGATCGATGTTTCTCCGATGGTGAGAGGCCGAGTAAAAAGCTAAGACAGATGAGCATAAAATTTACGAGTAGTTTTAAACGAATGTTTTCCAGTCGATTCGCAAAATTTTTTCGTCGAAAAATAAATTTTTCACTACGACGGTTGACAGGAATTATCGGCACCGCGATTCTTATTTTACATACGTGCTCCATGCTTGTATTTGTTGTGCAAACTGCATCATTTTTAATAAGATAGTGTTGAGCAGAAACGAGGTAGTCTGAAGTATAAGCAATAACCATGTCTATTATACACGTAAACTATAGCGATGACACTAATATTTGACCCGAAGGCACATTCTCGGATGAATTCGTTCAGTGTAAGATCCTAGTGAGCAACAGTTTGCTGGCATCTCTCAGAAAAAACAAAGAACAGATGAAATCTACACGGTTCGAACGATTCCGTATACTCCCGGATGTTCACGGTAATTGGGGTGAATGGTGTGGGGGATGAAGAAACTTTTTATGGCTTCATAGAGGTGGATTGTACAATTTAATGCACGAGGAGTGATCGGCTTGAAGTTTCCGATAGCGACTGGGACCGGTCGGCAAACGGGTCGCGGAAAGACAGTTTGCTGTACATGAACTTTAACTCTGGTGATCATTTGTTGAAACGTGCATGTGCAGTAAATTTCAGTGGTGTGAGTTTAGAGTGGTTAATGATTTTGTAGGACTGAGAAACAATTGAAAGACATGCTTATAATCTGTTTTCAAGTGAACGAGCGAGTGGCTCTTACAATCTTCATATGCACCTCTCCGAGAGGAAAATGTGTAATGACTGATGATCTGGATCTGCATGTCTGACAGAGTGAATGTGCTATAGATTTCGTCTGACAAGATAGATAGTCTTTTGTGAGGAACTCGTTCGAACGCTATCTCTGTGCGCAGCGCGTCTGATTGATTGATAAACATCAAACGAATATATTGTTGTAGTCGTTTAAACGAACATGCTTTCATGTTAGTAAGTTTTCTTGATTAAGAGGTATTTCTTCAAAGCAGGTTTTGCGATAGGACTCTTCTAATTATATTGTGAGGCCAAATGACGTGTCTTTATTTTGTTAACTTATTTCGTTACAGGTTTTATGTCCTAAGATCGTGAAGGTCAATATGAAAATGCGTCTTTGTCTAGTTATCGGATGTATGTATAAGGATGTATACTGATATAAGGATGTATGTACGAGATGAAAGTGATTAGAATTTAAAAAGATACAAAGGAAGAAACCTGTACTTCCTTGGAGAATGAAGCGGTTACGATATCAGAAATATCGTTCAGAACTTTTACATCTGTAATTTCGGTTTCCAATGTCCTCGTATCATAAGACCAGCTCGTGCAGTGATTTTAGAGTAGTTTATTAAGCTTCACAAGGCCTCAAGTTTACGCACCTCAAATGCTACACTTATAGGAATAGTAATTTTGCTCACCGGTAGTCACTCCATAACTCTAATTTCATATCTCACTCTAGCAGCTATCTAAGACTACGCAAGATTTTGCATGGCGCATCAGTTAAATTTCAAGCCCCTTGCTATTTTATATCTATCGATTCGTGAACTGGTTATAATGTTTTGAGCTCACGGCTGCTTCAGTATCCATTAATCTCTGATTGATTAGAGCATACTTAGGGCTCAATCTATCTGAAATGTTCTCACTTTTTACCTCGTGCATAATACTTCTAATGACACACAAAGCTTAAGGTCACAAGTATAGTATTGGATTAATCACTTTTATTATCTCCTTTCATTATCTTACTTGGAGTTCAATGATGTAAGAATGATATACATATGATGAGCAAGAAAACCGATTTATAAGATTAGATCAATTTTTCACCAATTGCATTATTCTGGGTAGCCAAAATTTACGTGTCTTTCTCTGAGAAGTCGATCAACAAATGATGCTATGTGTTCTCATTTTGAATTTCGTTCTTTTACGTTCCATAATATGGCAGTCCCGTGCCGTAATAACCATGACATGGGAGTTGTTCAAAAATCCGTGAAAAAAAACCGTTGTAAAAAGACTCGTGATATATATGGGCCCCCAGGCTCGTTGCTGTTGCTTTATTCCATTCTGCCACACTCTCTTTCGACGGTGTGAAGGTGTTCGAGACAAGGCGTATCATTTACTAACCTAAATAAGCGATGTCTCCTTGATCTTCGTTTCATTCCAAGTTGTAGACTCAAAACCCTGCCTAGAAACAGCGTGTCGCAGAACTCGGTAACTATCATTCAATTATCAGTTCCACGAGAATAGGAGCTGCTATATTTTTCAGGTGCTCCTCGTGGTAGAAGGTAAAACATATGCCCGCATGCGGCCCTGAGCTACATCGGTACAGTGTCCAAGATTATGAGTCTCACCTACATTTTGCCCACCTTGCTACCTCAACTCTTAAGGTGTTTGTAAGAGGGTATGAAGGCGTAATGAGAAGGAAGTAACGTAACTCCTCAGCATCGATGTCCAAACACATAAATCTATTCCATAATACTCATTTTTAAAGCACGCGTTTGTGAAGACTCATGGTAGGCAAAAACAATAAATTCTGTTGGCAATGTATAGAAAATTACGACCCACTTTTAATCTGTACAATTAAATATAGAATTTTGGAAAAGTCATTTTGCTACTTGAAAAATTTATGCTTAAAAATTACAATAGATACTAAGTTTCTGTAGATTGTGAATGATAGACAATATCAATTTTTCTTCATTGAAAATCAAAGATTCCAGCTAGATGACGCCCTTTCTCATGGAACAATGAAACAAAAAAGACTAAGTCGTTATTAAAACCAGATTTCCTTGCCAATTAATTTCAGGCTTCAGAGACATTCCTATAGGCCTCCACGATCGCCAGATTTGTCCCCTGCTGATTATTTTCTGAGTACATTTAAAAAGTGATGTTCAGTTAATACTATCAACGCCATCCAAGGAATACATAAAAAATAGTATTCAAATAACTATATATATTACACTTGATTATTTCAGAAATGTCATGGAGTATACAAAAATAGGCGTTATTTTATCCCTGAATGATACTGGAAGATAATTGTGTTAAGCAAATTAGGGCTAAGTAAAGTATTCCGATGGGCTTTTCTCATGTGCTGTATACTAAGACTTATTTTTTTTCTTCAAGTTTTTGGGTTTTAAATGTTTAGAATAGTGAATTGACTCGAGCATTATCCCATCCATATCTAAAAATATCATCTTTATCGCCCTCAAATGAGCTTTTAATTAGTTTACTTTCATTTTTGTTACCTATTTTAGAATAAGCATTCTCATATATTCCCAAATACAATTTCATGGAGAAAATCGTTAAGTACTGAAACTTGAAGTACATTGAAGTATTCTGAGTTTTTAGGAAAAAAGTGTAGAGCTAAATATGAGAAGTAAATTTAAGAAAAGATGAGAATTTTATATTCAAACAGAGTTTTTATTTTGTTGGCAACCATTGACTAACTTGATTGATTCTAGAAATTGCCATATAAAAAATCTAAAATAGGATCTTCCTTGAAATTTAATTAGTGGGTAAATTGAAGTTAAGTTCAAAGTTTTACACTTCCAACGATATCCAGCTATCAATAAAAAGTTCCATTTTCTTAGAACGATTAAAATTAAGGTTTTCAAAAGCAAATACTCTAAAATTTTACATCAAGAGCAATATATGTACTCAAAATTCAGTAGGGAGAATTGAGAGTCATTGCTTCGAAAATTTGTGCAATCGGAAATTCCGGGAAATTAAACTTCGAGGATCTGGAGAATAACAGGAGCTCTCTGTAACGCACGAAATATTGAGAAGCAAAAAATAAATTTGGTCATAAGTGGGTACAATCATTCATTTTAAATTTCAGGATTGGACTAAATCAGCGCTGAACAATATTTTTATTCAAACCGAAGATTAGGGAAGATTGATTCTTTTGCATAGTTTAAATCAGTTGTCTGGGTTTCTTCAGTAATCATTTCTTCCACCATGGGAACAAAAATCACTCACTATATTTTTCTATTCTTTATTTTCAACTCTGATCTGACTAGTAGTTCCCAGCCAATAAAATATGTACTTCTTCTTAAACTTCATCTCCAAAGTCGTTCCTCTAAATCATTACTGATGGTCAGGAATATATTTTGCCCTGCCAATAGGTAGAAAAATCTGTAAAAACGAATCAGTAGGCCATAAAATATCAGTTTGCGATGGTGAAAAGTGATGATAGATGTTTTCGATGCTTGTAAGTTCAAAATAAAAGCACATTTTAATTGCTAAGTGCATTCATAAATTTCGCAATTTCTTTTTTGGAGAAAATAGCCGTAACAATAACTCTAATTTGCTGTACTAGAGTTTGACTACTGAGTGATGAAGTTTTTCTTTTCTAATGAACTCTTCTGCAGTCTTTTTAGATAAATATATTATTCATTTTCAAATGGAGTTCATTCGCCAACTAAGGCGTTCATTTACCCATTAAAGAGTTTATTCTCAAATTAAGAGTTCATTAGCAAATTAAGGAGTTCATTCACCAGTTCACAATTCAAGGTTTCAAAGTTGGCTGATAAATTGCATTGGGTTATACAAAAAATTCCTGAGGAGTAGAGGTTAGATTTACAGTGGCAACAGTTTCCAGCTCACGTGAAAAAAAATTTCGCTTTCGTTTTTCTCCCGCTCGCCTTTCACGCTGAAAAAACTCTTTGGAAATTCAACAACCCCGCCCGCTTTCTCTTTTTATGCGTTCCAACCTTTTCGAAAGAGACTTGAGTTGATTTCTTTCGTCAACACTTTATGGAAAATTGTAAAATATGTTCCGTACCGTCAACTTTAGGTTTTGAATTGTCTGGCAATGTCTTAATTGTCTGACAGATAGGTGCATTTGCTATTGCAATAACTGTTGGTACTAATTTGCATGTATAGACTGAACAACCAAAAACATATTTGTGAAAATTATATACGGTTTCATTTTTAACCAAATGATATGCGTTAACAAAAAAGATTTAAAAATCTTCAGGACCTACTTATACAAACTTGCAATAGTTTTAATTAGCATAAATTGACAAAAAAATTTACCACATTCCTCTAGCTACCCGTAATCGAGCTTTCATAAATGTAGATATGGTAAATAGGGATATTAGTTTGAGACTATTCGCGAGCACCTTTTTCAACGAAATGAATATGTAGTTGTGCACATATATAATTTCCTGAAGAGAAGTGAGAAAAGCATGTGATTTTAATAAATGTAAAAAAGTGAAACTCCAAGGTGCGAGAAAAGATTTCATCCAACCGGAGAGCTGCTGCTTAATCAGGCTACAGCAGCGTCAGTATTTGAAGCTTTCTTTTTGGCTGAGAGTTATATAGTCTGAACTAGTGCAGAATATTCCTCGTAAGCCGTACTGGACTGTAAACGTTGAAGAATGACGTTGTGTTAATGTATATATACAACAGGAAAATATTTCAAATTAGCATTTGAGTGAGAGAAATAATTCGGTATTTCCCTGTTTGTGACTGCCAGGGTCAACTCGCAGTGCAGGTGGCGGTATGGGTTCTTTTTGATGGATTATGAAATCTCTTCTCCGCCGCTCTTCTTCTTTGTCGGCAGCCTCCTAAATGTAACAAAAACGCTGGTTCGAAAATGCAACGAACTCAAACGGGCTTTTAGCTACTGGAGACCCAGCCATGTGGCTGTGTTACTGTTCCCCATTTTACCATCGCCTGTCAACTCAGCCCATGTGAGTACTGTGGAGTCATGGATCGAGCGTCTCCCACATCACTCCACCCGACCCAACCGCAGACCTCGTATCCCGTGACCCGTGACCCGAGTCGGCCAAATTGGATTCTATTTCGTTCCCTCTGTACGTGACAACAACAACAATGCTATGCGACCACCATGACTCGTGACTAGCTGTTATCTGTTCATCAAAGAATACACGACTACACCCTGGAGTGTGAATAGTTGACCGGGAGTGAGGAATATTTGCACCATTGAAGCCGACCCTGCACCATTGGAGGACGCACTCTGTGCACGAGGACACCGCAAGGCTGAGGTTTAACACTCGTTGGGCTGAGGCATGTCGGCTTCCCCACCGTGTTCTTTCATAGCCATCCCGCCTGCTTCTTAGCTCGGTTCTCGAGGCCTGGTAAAACTTTGTGGGGCAGCGAAATTGTTTCTCTCTTGTTTAAGTTGCATTGATCTCAGGGATATTTTGAAACTTCTAGAAATTTTGCAGCTTGCTAGTGAGTGCTTAAGGCGTTAAGGAATTGACAATGTGTAATTAATATTGAATTTATTCATAATTTAGAAACGAAAATATATATACCGGCAGAAGTAATAACACACTTGAGCTTGCATTTTTTAATCTCTAGCTAGCCAACGTTTGTAGAACTCATACAAAATCCTCATTTACAATATAGAGTGAAAATGTGAAACAAACTTGCGTCTTTTGCAAGTATATAGTTTCATATGTACAAAAAACATAGATGGTGGAGGACGAAGGTAACCAACCGAAATCGTTTCCTATGTTAGTTAGTTGTGAAACCTTAGTTGGTAATTTACTGCTCGAAGACGATTTTCTTATGATGAAATTAAGCATTTACAAGCGTATGCTGGTACACGAACCCTTTCTTCAGTTCTTCAATGTTCATTGGACATCTCTGATGAACCTTGTCGATGGGATGAGGTCTGGGTATTGGCCGGCAGACGGGAGAATATTAATTTTTTTCTTTATGAACTATTCGAATGTTAATTTTATCCTGTGTTTAGGATCGCTATTTTGCTAGAACATTCATTTGGGTGTTTGGAATGAATGCGTTGCTCTTGAAATGAACTCTTCTTCAACATTTGACGGTACATGGCTCTATCCATCTTCCTATCAATGATATGAAGTGCGGTGAAACAACCTCTAGCCATTATACTGCCACCTCCGTGCTTTACAAATGGTACGAGTGTAATGCCTCTCAGAGGCTGATTTTTTTGTCCAGAGTTTCTACGATAGAATTCAATCTTAGTTTCATTAGATCAAATACCAGTCTTCCAAAATGTATGTCTTTTCTAAACATGATCCTTTGTAATTTTAAACTTCATGCATCGTGGTTTTTGCTCGGTATGAAATTCTTCTGGGTGGGAAACATTCGATCGCAGTGCTGTGAAGTTCTCTGTTGACGGTTCTTTCACTGACTTATATCCCGGAGGCTCCCAGATCAGTTTTGAACTCCTTGCTAGTCATCGTGGATTTGTTTTCAATCTCAGTCATCAAAAATCGACATGAACGAAGGTCAATCTTCTGTGGAGAACTTAACCTTGGTAAGTAAACAATAGAGCCCAATTTCTCAAACTTAGATATAATTGAACCGACTGTAAAGTATGACGCATTATTCTGTATGCATTTTTTTGTACGATATCTTTTGAGATTGCAGCTGAATTATTCCTTTTCGTAAATATTCTAAAACTTTTTTGACTTCAGCATGACGTCGTTTAGGCGACTACAGTATATGCTACGATGGCCCACCCTGCACTTTGTGCAGGCTCAACTGACTGGTATGGGCTTGGAGGCAAGAAGCCCGTCGTTCTTACTCTTCGAACGGTTAAACTGGCACCTGGGGAACACGCGCCAACCTTTATTTTAACTAGAAAAGGCTGCGACTCATTCTGAAATCAAATAAGAATTTAATACTTAATTAGTTATTCAATCCTTTATTTAGACAACAATGCATCATAAAACAAAAAAAACTCCCGGACGCACACAGCCGAGCCTTGTCTCTAAACCACCCCTCACTTACATATATGTAGGGGAACATCCTGGACCGTATGTGCTTCGTACCGTGTTGATTTCGGACGTCTCTATAGCTTTTTCATGTAACTTTTAGTTTAATTTGAGAGATCTGGCACTAGTAGATCTCTCAAATACAACTAAGAGTTAACAGAAAACTTGCAGAGAGGGCTGAAATCAACAAAAGGTCCGAGTTTCATTAGGTCCAAGGTACAACAGGTTCCCCTATAAATATATATAATTCAGGGGTGATTCAGAGACGAGTCATGTCTGTGCGCGTCCGAGAGTTTATTTTTAACACCAAATTCAAGGACGGCCACCAGTGAATCGAAGGCGTATCGCCTCCGAAATGGGACGCAGAGGGACGATCATGGGCGTGCAGGGCCGAGCAGGGACGTGGCATAGACAAGCGACTTGGATGGCCGCGGACGTATAGACGCCGATAATTTCGGCCGAAAAGTGGACATTTCGTCGATGATTCACCAATGAATCGCCGGCGATACGTCTCCAAGCTCGCGCCTGATTGTCCTTAATTCACCGGCGATATGTCCTTGATTTTTAATAGGGAACTAACCGTCGAATTCCACGTCGAACTAAGTTGATTTTTCTTTTCGAAACATTTTGAATGCTTCACATGTAATTCAAGAACGACGTGCCAAGAAAAAACCAAGATATTATGTTCTCGTTGTTCAACAGAAATGGTTGAATACTTTTGTCAAGTGACAGGAATGATGATAGTTTATAAGGAAGCAATTTAATTGCAAAGTTTCGTACTTTGTTTTACAATTTCACTTTGTTAAATAGCATTTATGTTTTGTGATGAAGTTTTAAACATTTAGCCTACTTAAAAGTTCCGTAAAAAAAATAATTAAATGTGCAATTTCTTGTGTCAGCCCATTTTAAATAATTGATAATTGAGTATTATAGCAACACAAATGATTCAAACGATTAAATATAATACCAATTGATGACTAATCCTTGATTGACAACTTTCGTATTCTATACTTTAGTAAAGGATGATGGCAAACATATGCTTATGACCTCGATCATAGTCTACTTTTCTTTGGCAAAAGATTATAAGTTTCAACGTATGAATGCAAATATTCTACTCTAGCCGTGTTTAAATATTTTTTTAAGTTCGAATTTCTGTTTCTTGTAGATAAGCTCTTTCCACCTTAGGAACATATGCTGGCCATCTCCAGGTCGGATGGTGCTAGAGGACGAGTGGAGCTCTGCCCCTCCAGCCCACAACCGCAGCTGGTTAGAGGGAGTCGGCATGGTGGCTTCACACGGCAGTCTTTTTTCACTCTTTTAATGAAGGTTGGCTTCACGGGATTTTGGTCTTTTCTGATTTTAGGTAGGAAAGGTCTTTTTTCCGTGCATCATTTCCTTCTAAGGTCAGCCATGTTCATTTTCTTAGCGTAAGAAACATTTTATTAAATGCACATATGACTCCTAGGTGAGCTTGAAATTTATTGTTGAGAGTATGGAGGTGTTGCTGCGGACAGAACTGATTTCAGGATCACTGAGTATTGCTTTTTAGTTTCACGAATATCCAACTCTGATTTCCTATCTCTTTGTTTCAGCAGCCATGATGAGCCAGGGAACTCGCGCTTGACACTGCAATGCCTTTATATAATCAACGTAATATCATTACCATCGAATTAGATTTTAGGTTGGACCCGTATGTAAAGTTCCGATTTCAACTTCCCTAAAAATCTCCGACTCTGACTCTGTAGCCTAGCACTGAGTTAGAACTGGTGTTAGAACTGTTGACAAGAGATCCAGCAGAATTTAAATAATAAATATGTAGGAGGCGCCTAACCTGAGAGCTTAGCGAGACTTTTGACGAGTTGCAGATCGAGTAGAACGTCAGAAAAATTGCTGTCTACGTTTGCTTCTACATTGTCTTTTGTTAATCGATATTCCTTGTGTCACTTAAGCTTTCATATCAGAAATGTGCTAAAAAATTTACTTATTTGTACATTTTAAATGGATAATTGATAAAGAGTTTATTGTTTCAATTTTTTAGTGACGTAAATAACGGAATTCTTTTTTAACGATAAAGGAATGAATATTTCAGCTTACGTAGTGAGGGTTACTGCGCTACTTAACCAAAGACTCTCGCAGTAAACAAAAATGGCATGGGTAACTATTTCGAGGTCCAGTCAGGCAAAGATCGTGAAAAACGAAATGGTATTCTAACGAAGCCACAGTCCCATCTTTAGACTTATTCATCCTTTATTAGTCTGAAAAACCATATTCATTTTGCTCAGTTATGTGCAAAGTACGATGATCAATTTCAGAAAAGCTCGAAGCGTCTCGATACCAATTTCAACACTTAATATCTTTAAACACAGGAGAGAAGCAGAATTTTTCAATGATTGTGTAGTAACGAAAAGCTTCGTGAATGTTTATCAAGATCCGCTGTCTGTAGTGTTCTTTATGGCACTGCTTCCAAACTTCATTACCAATCAGTAGTAAAAAAATAGATGGAGTCCAGCGATACAAGAAGCACCATCGCATTTCGTACGGCAGAGAGTGAAGACCAGGTTTTCAACCCCTTGGACATTACCTCGGCACCGGCGTTGCAGATTCCTTGTAGGTGTGGAACTAAATCTAGGAAATTACATGACCAGCCACACGCGCCCGGTCAAAAAGATGGGCTTTATCGTAGTTTACTTTCAAAATATTTTACCAAGGGATCCTGTAATGGATCACAGATGTTCCTCAGCGTTTAATTTGAAATAATTTATTCATTTTCAAACTATTTTACCCAAAAATAAAGTCAGCTAATAACTGGCCATAAGCCATGGCGGTTGCATTGCATTATGTTGTCAAGCATGACAATCTCCTTTAGATTCCATTCATCTACGATACAATATTCATTATCCCATGTGCGACACCGCAGCACGACAGCGGGGCTTGCAGTAATGTTTTGTAGAACACCGGTAAAGGAGGATGGAGAGACTCTTTCTTCTTTTCTTTTTCAACAAAGAAGAAAGAGAGTCATGTAGTATACACGTTAATCAAAAAGAGAAACTCATCCTCGAATAATAATTTTTCTCTATACCTACCGTTAACGTACAAACCCTACCTGATGTCGCCTGAAATTCAACAACCAATTCATCACTATTATAATTGCATTTAGTTTCTTAATAGCTTCAACTTAAAAAATGCAAGATTTAGTACACACACTTGAGTTCGGTTGGCCTTGTTACAGAAAAAATGATAATTTTTTTGTAGCCGTAATATTCCAATGGGATTCTAATACTTGAACTGTGTGTCGTTGAATACACCCTTATGCTCACTACACACCAAAAAAGCCTGAGAATAAAATAGTCTTGACTGAAATTAAGCACATACCGTGAACTTTTGGCCTATTATAGTGACAGGAAAGATCCCAAACAATTTGAGAACTGTTTGCATACCACAAAGCATTCATTGCATCGGTTCAGTTTTTCTGTTATGATATTTATGCTATAACAAAGAACCTCAAAATGAAGAGTGAAGGTTAAATATATCGTTTAAGAGCGTTGAAAGTTATGCTCATTGTCCTATCTTTCAATTACCTGAAGGTTGATATGTGTGTCTGGGTGAACTTATTTCTGTCATTTTGTCATCAATTAAAAAAGACTCAAAAGATGTCAGTGATTGACCTAAAAGATTATGTTTGTAGGAGAATAATGAAACCAATTTTTTGACGAAACGGAATAGCAACATTTATGCACGTGTTTCATGCTGTTCAATAAATGAAAAACAAATTCAGCTGAGATATAACGAGCTTCAAACAATGCTTTCATACAAGTAAAAGTAATGAATACCTCAAATGTTCGAAATTCAAAGTACGGCGCAGATCGGAAGAATACTTATTACTTCGGAAAATAAATATAAACCAGAACTAACGTCAGGAATGCAAGACAAAAGGACAAGGATGGAAATGACGCCGTAGCAACAATCGGTAATAACTTTCTACGAGTCGAAAATTTTGATGAGTAACGACTGAAAAGAATGACATTGACCATTCCTCTAGTTAAATCAATATCTGATGGCCTGGCCTTTTTTTCCTGGAAGTAAATATTAGATATTTGAAACAAATACTGAGTAACTTCGCTGAAGGTCAGTGAACGGAGTCGAGCATTGAAGGCAATAGAATGAACACATGCACAAATACTGTATGCATAAATACTTTGATGCATCAAAAATTACCCTTCCCAATAGTCGCTAAATACTAGGAGCGTGATACTTATTTTCAGCACTTAGAAGGCTTGCAGCGACAGCATAAATTCGGCTGAATGACGAGAGATTTAGTGGAGCGATATGCAGTCCAATAAAGCCTTCCTTAATAAAGATGCCGCAAACCAAACGAAGGGAAGACAAAGGGAAGTACCGTATCTGAATTTCAATGCACCAGTCCTTATCTGAAACTACAATTCTGTGCAGGGATTTATTCTTGGATTGAATCTACTACAGAATTTCCCCAAAAATGTCCAAGTAAATTAATGTTAGTTATACAGTTTATCTGGGTTGGATGTGCGTTGGCATTCCGCAAGAACATTTATTGGTTGAGTTGAAATATAAGTAAATAGGAAATGTACATAGGAATGGAAATGTATGTAAAAGGTTTTGAAATGTTTTATTCTTTCTGTTCATGAATTTTAGGCATGCTTGTGAGGCTCCAAACTTTTACCTTGGGCATGTACATAGCTGAATATAAAGCGCTGGATATTTCCATTCGGCCCCCACTCCTCGCTGACTGGCGCTCTGCGACGCCTGACCTGGGCGTGAGACAAGGTCCCAGGAACTCCAGAGGGCGGTATAACTTTCTTTGAAAATGAACTCTCTGAAGAAAAAGGAAACTGAAAAAAAAGTAATTTATTTTACTCGAATATTTTTGCATTGAAAATTGAACAGACTTTTTGATAATTTCCATGATATGCACAGTACTCCCATCATGAACTGTTATTTAAACATTATGAAATATCCTGGGTAAGTTTTCTTTTACAAGTTCAATGGCTGGGCATAAGTATCGTACAAAACTCTGTTTTTGATGTGTTTTAAAATTTTGAGCGCTGGTTTAGGTAAAGAGTATAGGTAGTTCAGAGAACATATATTTACCAAAATATTAAAACAGAACAGAAGAGAACAAAATTGATTGACGAGCAGAAAATCAACTTCACTAAAAAGTAGACTAAGTACTCGGCCAAAACCAAAAACAAGTCTTTAGTATTTAGTGGCGTGACCAATATTTGTAATAACAACACGAAGACGATTGTTGTAAGTTGGCACTAACTTTTGTTGACCGTCCTTCTGTGGCCTCATGTTCCACTCTTGTGTGCAGGTGTTACTCAAATCAGCAAAGCTCTTTAGACTCCTTCAGTGTACCGGAGTTTTGAATATTCGTAACGAAGTTTCAGTGGGATTGAGATCAGGTGGTAGGCTAGGTATCGATAGGACACTTATTTTCTTATTTGCGAACCATTCTTGTGTTAATTCAGCCCTATGATTGCGGTAAATGTCTTCTGAAAGATCCACTGGCACTGGCCTCAGAATTTTCTTGCATTCGGAAGCAGCTTCTGCTCTAATACCTGCGTGTATATGAAATTATCAATTTTTTCATTTATGATGTGACGATCCCCTTCACCGTGGATAGTAAAACAGCCTCACACAATTTTACTACTTTTTCTATGCTTGATGGTAGAGATGGTGTTCTTAGGACCATAGGCAGTTCCTGTTTTCATAGAAATATGATGAGCGTCGTTTCGGGCGAGAAGCCCAATTTTGCTTTTATCGGACCATACAACCAGTTCCCAAAACTTAATTGGTTAGTGGATATGGCATTTAGTAAATGTTAAACGGTTCTTCATATATTTAGCTGTAAGAAGAAGAGTTCTGTGTACAGTAAAGGTATTTAGACCACTTCGATGAGTTCTCTAGCAGTCATTTTTCGACTGACGGGGACCCCTTGTAACTCGAGTTCTTTCTGTTGGCAAGTACGGGTTGTCATGGGCTCATCCGTCACCTCACGCAGCATATAGCGTCGAGAGCGGCCTTGCGGGGACCTCCGACTCTTGGCATATTGGAGATTGTCTCCAGTCCCTCGATGCTTCCGAACTATCGCTCCAACTGTTGTATATCGAACCATCACACTTTTAACATTTTGCCTACAGGTTGATCCTTCATTACGAAGTTCAACTATTTGCTTTCGTACAGCTTCGTGTATTTCTTTGACTTTTGGCCTTGTATTCAGCGAGCATTCACCTTCGTCAAAACCTGGGGTTGAAATGATTGTAACGATCGTAGTTTGTGTGCATTGTATGTTCTTCTGGAAGTATATGGAAGATTTATACACAGTTCTTTAATCAACATACTCAAGTTGGGTAATAAAATAACAATGATTCAACATGATATTAAATTTAGTCAAATACTTTTGTCGCTAACAATTTTTTGCTTAGTTGATTTTCTGGGCGTCAATAAGTTTTGGTCATGTCTGTTTAACTATTATGGTGAATATATGTTCTCTGAAATACCACTGCTTTTTTCCCCATACTAAACTTTGAATTTTTTTAAATACATGGAAAGTAGAGTTGTGTAAATACTTACATACTGTACGTCCAACTACTTTACAATCTGGGCCAAGCTTCTGTGCATGATAGTTTTTTCTTAACAATTAACTAAAAAATGTATCAGGTATTACCAAATTTTGCAAGTGGCTTCTATATATAAGGTTTTAACTGTTATGTGAGAGTTTTACATCGGTCACTTCAATAACAAGAAAGGTTTTTAAAAATGGTTACCTCAGTTGAACATTAACCATACCCCAATTTTATGCACCGACATGAAAAGTCTATAAAATGCAGAATTTTCAAAACTTGAAGCTTTACCAAGGATACTGAAATAAGATATTAACATTATAAACATTTTACTACCGTCATTTTTAACATTCATTATTTTCGGGAAACATAGTAATGCTTATTGTACTCTTCACGCGCCTCAACATCAGTCTGGAGGCGTCTGCCCATGGATTTTGCCAAATTTTAAATTTTATATGCAGTTATACATTTAGCCCGAGTTTCAGGTTTACTCCTCAGGTGTTTCTTGGTGAAAAACTGATGTCCCGACAGGAAACCCCTTGCTTATGCAGTGACCAGAGGTTCTCAATAAGGGGCCATCTTGGAGCATCTTAGAGCCCAAGAATCTTCAAATATTCTACTGTAACCTTCTCATCATGTGACGTGGCATTATACAAAAAACAAGCTTCTTTTTATCGGCAGGAGACCTCGTCCAGAACTACGCAACAACCATCTGCTTCAGGAACTCAACATAAGTGGCTGCAGTCAGTTTTGACACTTCAAAGGTTCTAAAAGGACTCACTAACTCATTGCCAATAATTCCTGCCCAAATCGTAACGCCTCCTCCTCTTTGGTGATGACGAAGACGTTGAGGGCAGGAAGCCCCTTCTGAAACCCAAACTTGGCTTCACTCGTCCGTTACAAGAAAGGAAGCGCGCATCTCATCAGTGAAGAAGGCTTGTTTAAATCTAATTTTATGTTTGTTCTTACCCATTTAAGTCAAGAACCTTAATGTATCTGGTTTAGAGGAGGTCTAATATCGAGCATAACGTGTCATGCAATACTTTTCAGCGCTCAACATCAAGTCGTTTTTAATACATGGCTTAGTCCAACAAGCTCTAAGACATTCTTGCTCGTTGAGTGAGCGTATTGGCTGTTTCGGTCTGAAGTAATCACGTCTCGCCGGGATCATACATTTTCCCTTGTTTTTCTTTTGGACTTTGGTCTAAAGATTGTCGAGGGACGTTTTACAGTACGGACATCATGGCTCAAAGTAGCAGCTATACCTCTCACACATTTGCATCAGTTAATTTACACACCATCTTTGCCTTTTCCAGGTCATTGACGCACTTAGGGCGAATCATTTCAATTTAAATCTTACGAGGCACAAAAGAACGGCATGGTCCTCAAACAATGGCGCTGCTCTAGTTTGTTCACTGCTACGCAGAACTGACTCAAAAGTTACTGACATGTGTATTTCAGTGTAGCCAAAATTACTGCCCAATTATACTGTTTTAAACTATGAAATCTAATTTTAAGGCAAGAAAGACTCTTTCAGAAAAGCTTGGTACGGGCTGTACGCGAGCCAATTGAGAGAACTATTTATGTGGGTGAAACCTTAGAATAAAATTTAATTTCCATATAATACGCGCATTAACTTTGACTTATTTCTCAGTTTAGCCGCTGCACATTCGATTCTTTATATTGTTATTCACTGACAATTGAAAACGAGCCTTTACAAATATATGCTAAAAGAAATCGTTTGAACCAGGTGACACATGACAAACTAGTGTATAGTACACAGTGAAGTTATAAAAACTGATAAAAATCATGAAATAAGGACAATGTAAAACATATACTGCTTGGCTTAAAAAAGTCTAGCACCTGTGGTTTCTGTATTTTAATAATTTTTTTCGACATCATTCCAGAATATCTTTGTTTAAATAGAAAATGTGTGGTAATATTTTAAAACCGTGTATTAAGTTCCAAAAACCTATCATAAATGCAGTTGCCCCTCTAAATTTCGTTTGCATCTTAAAAAAGGAACTTTTTAGAAGCCCTTAGTATACAGGTAGGCACTGTGCCAGGAAAGTGTCTAGTGTTTGCAAGAGACCATCAAAACTGGACCATTAGGACAGCAAGTGTGCCATACAGTCCTATGAGTCAAGGCTTACCTTCTTTCAGAACGATGGGAGAATTAGAGTCTCCTGACCACCCCATGAAGCCATGGACCCATCTTACATCGTCTCCACCGCGCAGGCATCTATAAGGGTGAGACAAAATAATGAAAATACCTAACACTTTGGGATCATAGAATTTGAACATGTTATGAACAATCTAACCTTGACATATTTTAATGTATTATTACTTACTATTGTTGTTATTTGAGATGTTATTTAAATTAACGGTTTTTACAGATATCTTAAGAAAATGGTAGACGTCTCTGACTTTCAAAGAGGCCAAATTGTTGGTGCTCCTATGGCAGATGCTAGTGTAACAGTCACAGCCTGAACGCTTGATGTTTGAACAGGTACTCTCTGGAAAGTAATCACTGCCTTCGAAAGAGAAGGTAAAATGTCCTTAGCAAAGCACGGGTCTAGCCGAAAGTCGAAGTTGTCTGAGGGAGACCGTCGGGCTCTAAATCGAAGGGTCAGACAGGATTGCGAGACCATGGCTCTCATAATCACTGCAGACCTCAATGAACACCTTCAGAACCCAGTTTCCAGAAAAACTGTTATTCGGGAGCTGCACAAATCTAGAGTCTACGGAAGAGCTGGAATTAGAAAACCTCTGCTCTCAAAGACAAATGTTTCAAGGCATTTAAAGTGGCGTGGAAGCCACCAGAATTGGTCCGTCGAACAGGGAAAAATGTGAGTTTCTCTGATGTATCATCGTTTACCTTATTTCCGACTTCCGGCTGAGTGTACGTTAAGAGACAACCGAAAGAAGCCTTTAATTAATCCAGACTGCCTTTTCCTAACTGTAAATCATGGCGGGGGCTCTGTGATGATCTGGGGGGCCTTTCTCGGAAGTCCGCCGGTCCAATGATTTCCCTTCATGAAAGAAATAACAGCCGAGACTATTTAGGATTTTTGGGCGACCAAGTTCATCTTATTGTTCAAGCAATGTTTCCGGAGGGGGAAAGAAATCTTTCAAGATGATAATGGACAATCCATTCCGCTAGAATTGTTAAAGAATTGCACGAGGAATAAAGTTGAGCATCTCATATCACCACCACAATCCCTAGACCTCAACATTATTGAGCATTTATGGTCGAATTTAGAGATTAAAGTAAGAAGTCGATTTCCGCCGCCATCGTCTTTAGAAGAACTGGAGGATGTTTTAACGGAAGAATGGGCTGAAATTCCTTTGGAAACAGTTCGAAATTTGTATGAATCAATAATTCGGAGAACCGAGGCTGTAATTGCCTTAAATAATGGACCTACACCATATTCAAATAAATTTTGTTGAACAAGGTGTTTCCCGTATTTTGTTCAACCCCTGTATATCACCAGCTCAATGCTTTGAAGTTGTCTTTACAAGGCTGGAATCGAATCTGTTTTTTTTTTTGCAACAACAAAGTGAAGTTACAGGACTATGTCCAAATTCTTGATGACCTCATGCACCCTTCAATGGACCTCTAATTTTCTGCTGACAACGGAGTGTTTTAGTACCATTTGGCTCGCATACCCAGGGCTAAAATTGCCCGAGCTACGTTTTTTTGAGCATGAAGGTTATTTACCCACTTTGATGGGTCCCACATTTACCTTTATTTACCTTCACCTTTGTTTACCACAGAAGGGCTTACCAAATTGAACGTGTACATACATAAAAAGAGATCAACTGAAATCCTAATGTGGTGGTGACAAGTTTAGAGTGAAACTTCTCTGGCAGGAGTAAAAATTACGTCCATCTCCGTAAAATTTACATCAATAAAATTGACACATTAATAATTGCTAAATATATAATCTCTGTATTTTTTCTATGTAGTGACGGATAATGATTCTTTGAAATATGAAAGAAACTGTTTAAAAAATTGGACACATTGGAAAACTGCACCAGATTTTTCATTTCTAATCTAACAGTAAATAAATTGAAGTAATTACATTCAATTTGATACTGATAATTTGGGATAAGAGGAAACAGCATTCGATCAAATAAGCTCTCGTCCTAAAATAATGCTCTGTGCATGAACTTTATTATGTGATACTTCTAAATGCCATCAAGTTTGAGAATTCCCGTCTGTTTTTGTATAGGTCATTATTGTTTCATGTGGGAATGTGTTATGATTCAAATTTCGCCATCGGCATTGATCGCAGAGTCTTGTTGAAATTACTTACGTCTTCTCAATCTTAGCTGCAGCGAAACCTTCCTGGGTTAAAATTGGTGTAACCAATTTAGACTAGGATAGGGCATTAAAAATAATTTTCAGTAAATGAACAAAAAAAAACACCAGACAAAGCATGTAGCACACCATATGCTCTAATCAGGCCCTCACAGACAAAATCTATGTGTGCTGCGGATGATAATTTGCTGTCAATAATTAGATCAAGGTATATAAAGTTCTTAACCCATTCAAAGACACATCCATCCAAAGCTAACTCTTTCAAGACAAGCACCGGCTTAGCTGTTACAAGCATGAGCTTAGTTTTATCCACGTGGGTAACCAACTTATTCGCCTTCAACCAGGCTGCTGACGAGTCGGCAAGCACAGACACGGCATGTGATGGCAGTTGTGATGGCAGTGATGTTAATAAAAATCAAATGGATCTCTTATTTCGTAAAGCACAACACCGTCAACAAATAATTTGCCATTTTCAGTTGTGATGGCAGTGATGTTAATAAAAATGTTGAAGAGGACTGGTCCCAACGCAGATCCAAGTGGCACACCGACAGAAATATGGCTTAAATGGGATTTAAACTCGTTTAAGATCACGTGCTGTTCCCTACCTGTTAGATAGTACTGTGCAAGTGGAAAATCCATCTAAAAATCCCCGGATTCCGTATCATAAAAGTTTACTCAACAGCATTTTATGATCAACACAGTCGAATAAATAGCATAGATCAAGGAAAAGACAATAGAAAATTTCTTCAAATGATTGGTTTGAAATAGGTCTTGCAAAAGATACAATATAGTCATAGCTGTGTTGGTTCCTGTCTAAAATAGAAATTGGATTTCAGAAATAATTGAGAATTTCGGTAAAAAATGAGTCAGTCTATTGTGAATCTGCTTTTCAAACACTATGTTAATAAAAGGGAAAGTTGAAATGGGCCGATAGTTCCCAGTAAATGGGGATCACCCGTCTTGAACGCCGTAACATCACGTGGTCATGTCAGGATATTGGGATAGATTTCGAATGACATGCAGTGACTGAAAACACGAGACGGTGTGGGAGCGATGCGATCAAGAATTTCGAACAATCTTCTTGGCTGAAATTCATCAGCAAACAGATGTTTATTCTTGCATGATCTAACAATTCCCATAATTTCAACTGGATACGTCGATACAAGAAAACAGGAGGTCTCATTCCGATGAAGATGAGAACTTACATTTTACGAAGAGCACCAAGGTCCTTGGCGATACTCTCAGCAACAGAAACAAAATAGTCAATAAGTTCATTGAATGCTTCTATGAGTTCACTTAAAAAAGAACAAATTATTCTTTAAAATTTCAATTTTCTTAATTGATTTCTTAGATATCAGAGCATTCACCATCATAAGCCCAGGAAATCACTTCATTTATCTTTTATTTTGTTATGGTAGTATATTTTTTTCACTTAGTTCTTCAGTGCACATAAAATATTACATTAAATGGTATATGAACGGAGTACAATTACACCAGTGTGAAGGAGTCTCAGTAATTTCTACAGGGTGTCCGCTAACAAAAGTAGCCAATTTAAAAAAGCTGTTGTTTGTAAACTATTAAAGCTAGAAGACTGAAATAGGTTTTATTAAGAAGAGCAAGATTTAAAATTTCATTTGTTATCATGTCAGGAATATACACGTATATTTGTAGAACTTAAATTTCCTTCATGGTTTATTAGCTCCAGGAATAGCACAATTAATAGTCAATCTGAGACAATTTGTCGTGGAAGAAATGATTAAAGAAGTATACTTGATCACTGTAATTCGTCGATTTCAAGTAAGATATGGAACACGATTACCTAAAAAAACAGTTCAAACCAATTAGGCAAAGGGCAATGTTCACGGTACGGTGCATAATTTTAATAGAGAAAATTCGAGCCAACCAACTGCAGCAAGGGCAGAAACAAGAATTAACCTGGTAAGGATTTTAATTAACGATGATGAAACAAAATCAGTGCAAAAATTGTCGGCTGAGACATAGGCAAAGAAAACTAATGTTCATTTTATTCACAAAGCAGAACTTTATTTAAAACCATATAAATGCAATGTCATCAAAGAACCTCATCACAGGATGTTCACTGAACGTCAAATGCTTGTCAAAGATGATTGTTTTTCAATCCTGTTATATCATATACCACGATCAATTACAGCTGAAGTGGTACGTCCAAAGGAAAAGTTACACCAAATGTGATCAATTATTGAAAAAACAGTTTCTGAATCCTTTGTTATTATTCTGGGAGGCATCGTAATAATGAGTTAAAAAATTTGACCTCAATATTTCGTGCACAAAACGCTTAATAAAACCTAAGATATCAGGGTTATACAGGTTCATATCAAATCGCCAATTTTTAAAATCAAGCACTTTTTAAAACATCTAATTTTGAAAAACATGGTGGATCGCACTTAGTCAAATCCTCATTGGCAAACCCCCAGCGGTTTTTTTCCTCTTCACAGCTGCTGAGGCTCGGGTCCAGGCTTTAGAAGAGGCGAAAGCGACGCGTAGGTGTGAAGGCTTAGGTCGTATGTCGGAACCCCATTGCAAATTGAAGGAATGAGGCTCAAAACTAACTTGCGTGCCTCATCGCTATTTCTTTTAAGTCAGAACACTTTATGAAAAAACGCTACGTTAATTATGAGCAAATTAGAGCTAAAAAAGTTCAAGAAAATTATCGAATCTATACCAGGTATATTGCGATCTATAATTCGATGTATTGGTAGACCAACTGATTATAATTATTAATGAAGCTTTTTTTCATCCCACGCATTTCTTGGTTTGACAGTGCGTGTTGCCTTTTTTATGGTATAGAAACTTTAAATAATTTAAATTTTTGACCAGTTTTAGTGTGACATTTTTAACGTGAATTTCATAGTGAATGAAATTACATCATGTAAACAATTTCCCTGCTGTCTCATTTCTGGGTTAAAACCTCAGTTTCATCTTCCCTCATAACACACTAAAAAAAGTCAGTTCGGTGCTGTAACTCTACTTTTGTAGTCCAATGAATTTTCAAACTTGCCTTTCTCCAATACAATACCAGTTATAGATAAAATGTAAGTATGATTTAGAAGAATGTTTCATAGGAATTATTGGTAATTTCCAAAACTTCGGAGCTTTGGAATAACACTTGATCGCCGGCAACGAAACTAATATACTTGTACATGTTCAACATATTAAGCGTTTCCAGTCGAGAAACTCTACGGTTAGCGAAATTAATATTTAACTATTAAATTCGTTCAGAAAAGTAATGCACAAACAAGAGTTTCTGCCAGCAAAATTGTAAGAAAAATAAACAAAACCACGTTTCATTGGGTCATTGTGGCACCTTCGTATGGTGCACGCTTATGTGTACGTCAATTAGCTCTCGAGATGGTAACTCGAGATAGACTTCCTCGGTACTACTCTGTGTGAATTAGCGATAGAATGAAGTTGCGCTAGCGGAAGCTGAATTTCGCTGACGCCATCTCTAGAAACTTGGAAAATCAAAATGAAATACGTTAACTTTTCTGGCATCGTTATATGAGTCAATTTATTCAGGGACGGTTCAACAATTTGTATTTTCTCCGAATTTGACGAAAGCGTCTTTTACCAAACGAGGGCATCCGCTTACTGCTTACGTGCATTCATTCGATATGAGTATTTACCAAAGCTGAGCGTGCTGTTTTCATTTCTAGGGCAAAGTTCTCATTTATATGCAAGGGAATGCAGAAAGTATTTGTTCTCTTGGGGCTGCTATTCTATTTGATCTTGCTCGTTGAGCTTCAAACTTTGAGTTACAAGCGATAATTAAAATTGGAAAGGTTACAATTCGAGACCTGATGAATCGATTGAACTCAGACGATGCTTCCTGATACGATATTCATTAATACTGCCAATGGAAGAATTTAGATGAGTATTGCCGCAGCCAGCCCTTATATTGGGCCTGAAAGCTCAGTGGTGCAAGCGATAGCGTACCTGCCTCCTGGTTATGAGGTCCTTGGTTCAATTCCCTGGTGGAGTGCTCGCTATGGGAAAGGAAGTTTAAGCACGATATTTATAAAAAGGCGGCATATTAGTGTGGCCTGGGACGGGGCACTCGAGTATACTCTCAATGTGTCCGATGAAGGCTTCACAATAATAAAGTGGTCTCGCAGTTCGCTGGTAGCTCACATTTTTTCACTCGTGTGTCTGTAGTATTAGCTGAATTCAAGCAAAAACCAGTAAAATTTATACAAGTTTTTGTTTAACGAAAAATTAAACTCATCCATCAAAGTGACACTCCATCGAATTAGAAAGCTCTTCCCTTAAGGGCAGGAATTAGGCATTCAAGCCCTTTGAGATATTGATAATAAATTAATGTTTGATCTGAACTAAATAAAATATATTTGGCAACGAAAACTTGGTTTCTTTTCTTCAACTGTTCTAACTTAGCTATTCGGTGATCTATACACCCAGAAGATATAAATATTATTCAATTTAATTCTAGCAATGCCGGCCAGGTTGAAAAAGACGGAGCATATCATTCCAGTTCGTCGATGTAGCCATCAGCAAAACACGTATTCTCGAGACAAAAACAGGAAATGAATAAGTTTAACAAATTTAGAGCTTTGTTATACCACTTCAAACATTCGGGACATTTGTATTTTTAGAAAGATGCATTTTTCCTAATTATTTCCCAGTCTCAGATGAAAGATCAAGGTAAGCACTCGTAGGGCTCGTTATGTTTATCTTTCACACGATGCCGTTTGATAGACCTGACCACTTCTTTAGCTTTGGTGCCATGTCAAATACATAGTCTTGCGTTCGATGCGATATGTGATTTAACATAGGCTGCATCATGTTCAACGGTAGAGTACTCCCCAAATTTTAATGTAGGATAAAATTATTAATGCATCAATTTGTGTTTTCAGCCCTCTGAGTCCTTGACTTATTAATAGTACACAGAATTTATCCGAAACTTAACTGCATTGTTTAAACCTAAGAATACCTAAAAGTTATGATCAATTATGCTAATAAGTATGTTGAATCAGCGTCGTGCACAATATTCTTTTGAGTGGTGTCCCAAAAGGGTCCTGATAATTTTGTAGCTGAGAAAGTATAAATTGCATGATAATAAAAAACGCCAATTGAGCCAAAACTCAAGTGTCTTAGGAAATGCACTCAAATAGTCAACATTAAAACGTCACGTGAATAAAATGTTTCGAATAAAGCTTTAAAACCTCTTTGTATGCTTACAACTTTCGATAGCGTCTCTTCCCTGAACATGCAGTTCAATTCGAGCACTGTGACCGGAAGTGATGCCTGCCATATTTTCAAGGCCACCGAATTGGTGTGTCATGATGTATAGTTCAAATCCGCTGGAAATAGGAATCGAACTCCAAATAAGCAGCGGTCTGTTGGAGCTGCAACTCAACACTGACGCTATCAAGAAATGTGTTAAGGTGAAATTCATGAAAATCTTCACTACCAATCCCAAATTACCCACTTCTCAAGACGAGAACGTATGAAGAACGCATCAAAGAACGAACGATAAATTTAATGCGTTATTTTTTTCACATCAATTTCATCTGACTTGACAGACACGAATCACTCGTACCCGATGGAACTTGCACTCTAGAGCACATGAGTTCCTTTGTTCTTTTGTTTCTCGGACAACGAGCCCTGATGGCACGGGTAGCCAGTTCGAAATGATGCCGACGAAGTTTCGAGATCAATTAGCTATTTTGCCCCATGGGTCATTCACTCCTCCATTAAATAATGCTTTCAATCTTTGGTGCAGATGTTAATGTCTTCGAAGTACTTCAAAAGAAAAAGTTTTCTTGGTTATACTGGGTGAGCCACACAAAAGTATCCAGATTTTTGGTCACTCCTAATTCAGTCAGTATTTTTTTGTAGAGGGCTTGGTGAGGTTTCACCTTGAACATTACGTTGTCTTCTTATACCAAATAAAAACTATGTTGTTCCACAGAAATAGTTTACAGTAAGTACAGTTACACAGTGAAATCAGTGTGTTTTGTTTTCATAATTGTGCGAGTGAACTGTTAAAAGCGTCAACACTAAGTTTATTGCTAAAATTACACTGAGTATTAAAATCGGTAGAAAATAAATGTTAGGTGTTTAAAAAAAAATAGTGAGTAATATTAATGAAACAAGTTTTCATTTCAGCTCATATTCATGTTTCTATTCCAAACAATGGCCAACGTTGTTTTCAGACCGTTGTTGACCTTTGACTCTCATTTCTATTATAGTATTGATTTTCGAGTTATTTTTGGGTTGATTTGAAGCATGTTTACGGTTGCAGCCGTGAGTCAGATTTCTTGTGATAAAGTCGAGTAAATCTTGAAAGCCCATTTGAGATTTTTCGTTAAAATTGCTTTTCAAATTTTCTCAAAGAAGAAAATCTCATGGAGTTAGATCGGGACTGCGCGGTGTCCATTTCACCCTAGGCCCAACTCCAGTGCAACCCTCTCCCAATACTTTGTTAAACGGCTCCGTGCGCCAATAATTCTGTGACATGGAGCTCTGTCTTACATCCACACATTCTCTTGAACCAGAGATTGAACAATTAAATAGAGATGTAAGATTAAATTACAGTATTTTATGATATAAATTAAACGATAAGAGTTATCTGGCACAATGGGTAAACAAACACACACACCTTTAGAGTAATTGTACTTAAATTATTCCGTGAACCCAAAATATTTTTAACTGATATGAGTGTGTAAGTTAGTTTAAATGACTATGACCAATCCGAAGACTACGATCAATATTTAATGAGTAATAAGTATTTGAAAATTCGGTCACTTTTTTGTGGCTCACCCTGTATTTACTTTTTTTAAGTATTTACTCTGTATTTACTTTAATTTTCCCCTAGAAGCCTTGAAGCTTGTTCGGGCCCACATGTGCATATATCCTGATCCCGGTTCTTCGTCATTCCTCGTTTGATTGTAAACCTGTATCTGATGTAAATTACTTATCGTAAATAAATGTTTCCAAATGTTTCTAAATGTTAATATGTCTTAGGCATCATTATCTTAAATTGCAACATTTATTTTGTAGAGTGTTTTTTCTTCTAGTGAAAATATTTGATACAAAGGGTTACAAACCTATGACACCCACGTTTTCCTTGCTTCTCTGAAACCCATACATACAACTCTTTGATTGGCTTTAATTAGCAGAAAAATATGCTCTTGATCGTAATAAATCAACTCTGCACCTTTCACTAGGGCACAAAAATTCCGAAATACTTCCTCTTAAATTAAAATTATTTTTCATAGCTTATACATTTTTCAATGGAGGCATAGCACAGTAGCATTTATGACACCTGCTGAAATTGGGGCGCACTCGTATTGGTAGGACCAAACTTGTTTATATAGGATGTCCATTAAAAATGAGTTCACCGATTTTAAATATTAATCCGTTGATATTTGTCAAGCTGCATTCTGAAGGGATAAAAACTAAATCGAATTGTTGCACCGTATCACATATAAGTACATAATATTATTAACATTTAAAATCGGAGAAAAATTTTCTGTGGGCATCCTGTACGATGGGCATTCTCGTTCTAAAGATTTTGCATTTCGTATATAGCCTTGTATAAAGTAATAATTTTCATGTGAAGCAAATTAGGATAGCTGTCAGCGTTTTAGGTAGAAACATCGGCTAATGCATGAAGTTGCATTCTGTAGAATAGTTCTCACAAACTATTTAAGAGCCCCAACACAAATACAAAGATTTTGCAATGTATAACGGACATTAATATTGAAGAAAAATGTTTCGGTCCACATCAATGTCACAAATATACAGTGAGTCTGGCTGCTTGAATGTCGAGTTATCAGAGCATTAAGCAAACTTTGAAATAGGTTGATAAAATGACTCTCTCTTCCGCTACACAAAGAATCCCAGGCCATTTCAAACAAAGGCTTTCAAGCAATCTGATTTTGTTGGACAGATAATTCATTCCTTTCACAAAGTAAGTTTATATGTGTGGCTATACTCGAGGTCATATTTGCTCACTTTTGATGGAGAAGTTTTAGCAAGATGAGCTTCCAATGTTGCCCACTTCACTCTATCGACATGATCGATCCTATATCCATCAACTTCTTTATTCAAGTATGGACGTAAAAATTCGGCTTCAACGCACGTATAAAATACAGAATGTTCATGAGAGTTTTTGGCGAAAGATTCTTACGACTTTCTCCACTCTGCTGGCTCTTGGAGGTCGAGAAGGTATTGCCTCTTACCTGTTCTTTTTAAGCTATCTACGATAGGATACCTCACTTCAAATATGTGCTCTATCGTCGATTCTAGGTTTTCTTTGTTGTAGAAAAACATGGCGTCTCAACTGAATGTTATTCACTTTTTGAACAGATTTCTCATCGATATATTTTCAAGTTTTCTTTCAGCCAAATTTAGTTCTATAAGTTGAAAGGCGTTTCAGATTACGGGGAATTTGTTTAAGTTTTTGTTCTTTATTTCAACATGTTGATAAATATACTATTTTTGGAACCTTATTCAGATCAAGCTAGAACTGAGCCCCAACCTCGACACAGTCCTTCAAATTTAGGAAACGACTGCTTGCATGTGACATCAGAGATGCACGAGTAGCACACTTACCAACTGAATTGTGAAGCTTTTATTTTCTTTCAACTTTTCGAATGAACAAAAATGAATAGAAGAAGGTTTCCCCTTTGTAACTAATTTAGATAGCTATCATAGATGATGTGGCTTATTCAGTAAATAAACTGCCCTGGATATTACATACATGCTTGTTCATCATCTTCGCCCCCAGTGTTGTACACGACATTCAGAGTGAGTTCGTAAGCATTCTCTGCCTTGAGGTTTGTCGAACTCGGACTATAATTCTGCGCCTCCGGCTAGCTGCTCTCTGGGAGTGAATAAAAGTACATCATCTATAATAAAATATCAAGCTTTAAAGAGTAAGGAAAAATGATTACAAGTGCCGTGCTCGTTTATATCAAAACGCTCGTGTTCCCGCTGTGGATGATCAGTGGGGGCGGGCAACCGTCACTCATCGCTTGCAGCCTCCGATGCTCTCAGACTGAGGCCTGCGGTGGAATTGTTTGGGATGCAGATACAGTGAGTAATTCTTTATTTACCTTAGAATGCTGAAGAAGTAACAGTTCCATGAACCTAATATAAAATGCGTGACTGCAGCAGGTCCATAAAAAAACCTTTTCCATAAGAAAACTAAACGAACGTAGAAAAGTTCCTTCACGATGCTTACAAGTTTCAAAGGGAATTCCTACATTTTATATAGAACTCTGACTTTCAGTAGCTAATTGTAGACAAGAGAAAGGTGCATGGGGTATCAACGTGCAGGTGTACAGTTAGCACAGCACAGTAGAGAGCGCTAATTTCCATATGTATAACGAACTTTAGTTGCAAGTCAATCAGGAATTTAGTATGATTTGAAATCTTCTTGAATAGGGTATATAAGGCTCAAATTTGTGAATTGATATCTATCGGCTCAAAAAATTATCGCAAATTAGAGAGCTCATGACAAAACTTAAGGACTTGCAGATTACGGCACAGTACTGCGTCAAGGGCACACAATCCTGAATAAAAAAAAAAGTTGTCAATATGCTATTTGATTTTGGACTCCCCATCAACTTAATTAAAAATATTTCAGCAGTCTTTTCATTGATGCATGACAGACATGTAGATGAATAAGATTAGAAAATAACGTTGGTTTTCATGCTGATTTGTTAACCGATTTGAAGTGTTCATAAAACTAGGAAAATGAATTTTCTCAGTAGAAATTATGAATGCCAAAAAAGGCGTGCGAAGTTGCTAGATGATATTTGATTGAGATTGATCAGAGTAGAAATATTTTAAATCTTGCTGTGTCGACCTCATTAATAAATGTGTAAAGGTATAGGAAACTCCTGAAGACTTGAGTGGTCGGAAAATATTCTTTTTAGGTTAATTGAGCATCGATCGGATAACTTTGGTGTTTACTGTTTCGACGTTAATAATTCTCTTAACTATTTACGCGTACATCGATAGAAGAGGAAGTAATTCTTTTTAAAATATTTTCTTCGACTTGAATTACTTTCGGAATGACGAGCAGGATGATCTCGTCAGAATGGCGACAAAGCGGCCGATTTCTCGAACGGAGGTATGGCTGATACTGATATATCAGTGCTTCAGTACTCGGACTATCTTGCACCGAAAGAGATAGAAAGAAAGAAAGAAAGAAAAGAAAGAAAAAAATCGTTTATACCGCAATAAGTCACATACAAAGTATACAACACTCGATTTTTCAAGTAGTAAAATTACAGATTTTTAAAATTAAAACATGAAAGTTTCGATGAAACTTCTAATTGGGATTTGCATGACTACAATCTTAGAATTACGTGTGGAAGTCTCGTTAAAACTTC
>VOMN01024649.1:0-11180 GCA_014899125.1 Orchestia grillus
ATTAGCTCTGCATGGGGCTCGGCCTAAGAATGCGGCGCCTATGTGTGTGTACAACTTCACTCGCATCTCTCGCCTGCATTCCATCGCACGGCCTGGATACGGTTTAACCTACAATATAGTCTCCTACAACCATGTCTACGTGTAAACAATGAACGTCTTATTTTATACCCAGCTTTAAGTAAAATGAAATCAATCAGCTGAACCGGACTAGACTATTGAGTGACTTAGAACTCTGTTAAAAATTAAATATACTAAATCCCACTATTCCACTATATACCAATAAATACTTGTTGTTTGCTTGTTTACTTCATTGGTTAGTCCGTCTCTCCGTCACGCTTCTAAGGATTTAGAGAAGAGAAAATTCCATGGTCGGTATGCCTAACCTAATAGCAAGACTGTCATATAAGGCAGTCTTTATCAGTGATACTGAAAATAACATTTCATCTCAGAGTTGCCATAAATAAGAGATCTTAAGAATTAATATCATTTGTCCCGCTATTTTTGGCGAGGAGCGTCTACTGATTTTTAAATAAATCAGCCCACATGCTTTACTGCCAGATAAATGAAGACCTTCCTAAGACTCATCAAAGTAATCTAGCTTTAGGGGCTGCTCGACATGAGTGACTGCGCCCATGCGAGCGGCCGTTACTGGCTTTATTGCAGCAATAATAAAAGAAAAGCTAGTCCCTAATGCAAAGGCTCTTTTGCGGACAGCATTGGTAGGCATGACGAGAGAGGCGCTTCAGCAGTCGCACTGTTTTTCTTCGTTGCGGCTCGTGAAACAAGACCTAACAGGTCGTGTCGCGCTGTTTCTTCCCATCGGCACTGCATGGAGGACTCTTTCTGTTGAGACGCTCATTGAATGTATGGCAAGAACGGTAGTGATAGAGTGAGAATTTTGTGGGGCAGTTGTTATGCTATTTAATGCTACGGTAAAATCAGGATTATTCAAGCATTTTACACCATCAAACAGATGTTCATTCATCATGCTAATAAGCAAAATTTACGAAACGGTCACTGACGGCTCGCTTAAGAATATTAAAGGATTGCAATATTGTTTAACAGTATAGCTAAAACACAACTGAAATAATGAATTTATAAGTAATACGTAGAATTTATACAAGATTCAAAGCTTACTTTTCATTCTCGTGAAAGTGCATATACGATGTTCGGTCATCAAACATACGAGGGCCTGAAATGCACGAAACTACAAGTTCGTATGCTCACGACATTGTGGTTGGTAGCAAAATGACTCAGAATTGAGTGAATTTCTACATATATTACAAATGACTTGAGCTAATGCTATAAGATTAGAGCTGGTACCAGCTAGCGCTGGAGTCAAAAATGTCGCATCATTGCCTGTTGCATAATTTTCAGTTCCAATTCGAGTTCACCATTGAAAAAACAATGTAATTTAAATTATTCTTTCCACAGGGTTTTGATCTTGGACAGCCATCAGTTGATCGAACCGCCATTAACTGCGCTTGTTTTACTCATTGAAGTCCTATAGGAGTATATCAGTAAAGTTTTTCGCTTTGTCACAAAAAAAGAGTTTACGTCTTCTTCTCGTAATGTCGAACATGCAAATTATTTTTCAACCGTTTATTTGATAACGCAAGAATGATTGTATTGCCTCAACATGAAACATGATAATTTAACTACAGACAAAAATTGTCAAACGTTCCATATGAAGTACAGTAATTTAATGGCACTTTGTAATATCTTAAAAACATATTGAATAGAAACGAGAGTTGCTTCAATAAACGACTTCAATATGTTCTGCTATGCTTATTCAGCCTGGATCAGCTGCACGTAACATGTGACGAGAGCCTGTAGTTAATTTTAGGAATCAAGTTTACGAGCCTGTTCGAGTTATCGACAACCGAAGGCAATTACACCTTTTTGCGGTCCCTTGAAAATTTAAATACGGACAAACAAACATCGTATATTGAAGGTTTAATGAAATTACCGAAATCTAGAATAGAAAAGCTTACGAGTCATAGAATATTTCTTATTTTTTCTGACATTTGACTGTTGATCCATGCAGCTATAAAAGTGATTCATGGGCAGTCGGAATGGATACGAAGACACTTCAACTCGTCACAGTGCTCTTGGCCTTTCTAACGCATATCCATTGCTTACATGAGTGTTAATGTGCATAGAAGGCCAAAGCAATGTACACTTTAGTATTCCCAAGTCTCGAGGTAAATAGTTACTGGAAAATTTGTGACCCTAAAAAAGTGAGAGGTACAGGAAATAGTTCGGCACAAAAAAACAAAAATTAACAATGAATGGTCCCGAAAATTATATGAAAATAAAAATTGAAAGGTATCTCACTGTACGTAGTTTAAATTGATAAAATCAGTAAATAAAATACAGTAAACGGTAGGGTTGAAAAGCTCGTATATCGAAAATGAGCAGCGTAACACGAGCATGACGTAAATGAAAAAAATAAATGAATTTGAATTTCAGTGTCCCGAAATGATCTCGGACTTCAGTGAAACAGTTAGAACGAATTAAAGTCATATATAGAATAAAATAAAATTCATAAGATTTGGCCGAACATGGAAATTTAGCAGGAATCGCAACCCAGCTTAACTTCAAATTCCAGAGCGATTGTTGAAACGTTGCCTTTTATATCAAAGAGAGTTTGCCATAGTGTTTTGATGTGTCTATCTGGCTCAATGTTTTTAAACTACACATTTTTCACTGGTTCGTTGAGTTTCAAAAGTAATAAAATATTAAAAATAATTCCACTAGAAATTCATGACAAGTTATAACGATATTAATCAAGCTTTACCTCTCACCGGTCATGCATACAGCATTCATTAGCTAAAGGGGAATGATCCTTCTTTACGAAGAAACTGGCGTAGATTCAAAACCACACGGTGAAGCTTTAGGTTTGAAAAACATCATTTAGACAGTGTAATGATTTCCCAAAAAGAAATTTACCAACAGCTCCAATTTCTAAGCTACTTCATCTGCATTTGGAATATCGCAGCTCGCAAGTTCATATTTCCAGAAACCATAAAACTGATTTTGGGAAGTGAGTTATTTCCAGTGTTTACAGAATGAATACTTGCAAGGATTAGGACGGTTGTGAGTGACATTGTGTTGAAAACTTAATCTATAAATCCATTCGGCTACAAACTTTCGCTCTGATTGTAGGTTATGGTGTAAAGAAAGAAAAAACAAGCATATTATTTTTGAAAAACAATGCGCTATTTTTTAGCGCACATCGTTCACAGGTCATCGTCCTAGTTTACCTTTCCAAATTCTATAGTTTATACTTCGAAGACATCCAGAAAAACAACAACAAATAATAACCGATCATAAAGACAAATGCAAACGAAATTATTTTCCATTTCAATGTCCAAGAACTAAAAACCTGAAATTGCGTCTGCGAGACACTGTATCAGCCGGCACTAATTTCCTTACATCGAACATTCACTCAAAACCATTAGGATGCCAATTTAGTTTATGAGCATGTGATCAATGGTCCATGGGACCTGCAGGCCATTTTCAATTGCCTAGGTATAGTTTTTTTCAAGCGCATACATAGCCTTAGGTTTGGTTCAATAAATAATACTATTCAGAATAATACATTTTGCACCATCGAAGATATGCGAATGCAATTTCACACTCTGCTTTGTAACACAGTCTTAAGCATTGACTCAAGTACATACGTAAAGAATTAAAGTAATACAGTTTCGAAATATTGAGCATTTCCGAGGTGTCTGAAAAGATAAAAATGATGGCTGAATTTTCATAAAAAATCTAGGGTACATGGAGTACAAGTTGAAGTATATAATTGTCCGAAATAGATGAAAGTAATTTACACGAGGAGCATCGACATCATCGAGAAAGATTTACTATGGTGACGAAAGAAATAGGAAATTTCTATCATCTAGTTCGCACTATCGTAGCCAGTGATAATTAGTTCTTCGTGCTGCCGATGCCAGCACGAAGCATGAAGATTTCAATTAATCTTTACTTTGACTTCCGCTTTTAGTCTCTTTTTCTACGGTCATACAAGAAGATGCATGGACGGGGCTTACATTACCTTTGTTCAAATGGATAATGTGGAAAAAAAAGTCCATACTGACTGAAATTAAAACCATCCAAAATGATAAGATAAACTTTGCTAAAAATGTTTTTCATTCAAAATCATCTTGAGTAAAAACAAAAAAAAACGAGCTGCAATTGTTTCTGGCTATCTCTGGACCATGGCTTTAGCTGTAGATAGAAGGAAACTCGAAATAATATCTCCGTTACAAACCGGTGGTCTGATAATTAAATAAAAGTATTTCAATCTCCAAAGCCATACCATATGCAACATACCACCAGTTGTGTAAAAAGTGAAATATAATCATGGATGAAAAATAAGTTTCTGAAATTTAAATTTATTCTTCATGCATGCTCCACTATCTAGAAATCGATTTTAGGGCAGGTTTTCATCTTAAACTGAAGATTCGCTACTGTTGATCACAGAAATGATTGTTTAATTTCAATCATTCATTATATATCACTACAAGTACTTCATTTTTCCGTATTTTTCGTATTTATGTTCTGCAAGTTGGAGAAAATATTTTCATATCTTTGTTTCACACCAATCCCATGGCTTTTTATAATTTCACACATTTTGTCATCGATGCCCTAACATAGTTATTACTTGTATTCGAACGCCATATGGTCGAATGAAACAAGTATTTGGATGGCTAAAATATTTTTCTATTAGCTTATGCAGGTATTTAAGCGTGAAACATACATATTGTGCAAAATTATACATCACAGAGTATCGGAAATATATTTCTCTTAATAAAAAATTATTGAATCATTTGTCAAATACACATTGATAAAGAATTTCGACGTTTTTTTTATTTACATATTTATTAATCTGAAGCAAATTTTAAATATCTTATTTCGACAAACTTCGACCGTTAAATACACTAGCAACTTGAAAAACCGATGTGGCACGTAATTTAAGATGCTCAGGTAGTTTTAGGGTTCGTTTTGCCCTAGAAATTTCTCTGAAAGCACTGCACGATAAACAAAATGAATTATTAAAATATGCGAAAGATCGTAGTATTTCAGCGCACGTAGGAAAATTGAGCGATATGAATATTCCTACGAGCCTAAATGATCCTTTAAGCATTCAAAGGTACAATGTGAAGAAATGAAAGATGACTGGGACCGCCAAGATTTTCAAAATCTGATGCTCTCCAAAGATTACGAAAATAAGTTCACAAATAATGTTGTTTAAGGTAAAACTCATCACTTGGTGACAAGAGATGAACTTCAATAATTACTTGGTGTTGCTGAAACATGTTTGAAGGAGAAGAATAAATAATGAGCTTCTGGGGAAAGAACTCCAATCTCGATCGTTTCGCTCGACCGCATAACTGAAGAGGAGCAATTTCGAGTCCAGATTATATTTTACAAAAACAAATTCGGAGCACGATGATGATGCTGTTTGACAAATTATGTAGTCTGATGAAAGCAAAGAAGAGATTTATGGCCATAGTTATGTCCCTCATGTTTCTGGAAGAGAAGGAACAGACCGCACACAGAAGCACGTCATCCCAACCGTGAAACACGGTGGCGGAAGCACGATGGTCTCGGCTTGTTTCTCACTTGATGGTACAGAAAAACTGGAAACAATCGAACGAACTTTGGTTAAAGCTACACATCTTGAGATTTTTGTAGATAATTTGCAGAAATCTCATTAGTAACTGGATCTTGAATCTAAATGGCTGTTTCAACAGGACTGTTCTCCTAAGAGTTTTGTGAAGATCATTTGTGAATGGTTCCATAACCACAATTTTCAGGTACTGACGTAGCTTGATAAATCACCGGATTTATATCCGCTTGAAAATTTATAAAGAAAACTTGAAAGTCAGATCTACGCAAGACGACTGATCAACCTCGATGAATGGAAGCTGCCTGCTAAAAAATAATGGAGTAAGATTCCATGTAAAGCTTGCCAGGGTTTAGACAAACTCACATGAACCACCTACAGGAGTCATAACTGCAAATGAAGGCGCTTCGACTTGATATTAAATAAATTTCTTTCAAGTTGTCTATACTTGTTTCACTACATATTTTGTTGAATTGTGTATAAATTTTATGTACACAACAGATATTCCATTTTTGTTCCACAGTTACTTTTTTTTGGTGTTAATCGTATACTTGCGTAGCTTTCATAAGCTTTCCGGACAAAAAATTAGTCACCTGCTAGTAATATGGTGTTAAACTTCCAAGAATAATAGCGGCAATTATGCACGGCATTGAGCTTCCAAGTGTAATAATGTGTACTTGGTCAATTTTAAACCACTTTTGCATCAACTGGTCTCGTAGAGCAGACACATGCAGTACGTGGATGAACTTCTCGACGTCTAACTTTTTGTTCTAGGTGTTCTGGCAAATTTTCTATTGGGTTCATCTGTGGCGACTTAGCTGTAAATCTAAATGCCCAACATTTCTTGAATGACTGTCATGACAATTAATGACATTTCTATCCCAATTCATCCGGCAGCTGTCATCCTGAAAGATAAGCAAAGGGATATGCCTCTCTATATCCAGATATTGTTCCTCTGGCAAAACTTGGTTATCTAACAGCTCAGTGGAGCTGTTTGTTTAGCTGGTTCAGTTTGACGGATACCTCAACAAAAGGCTCCACTTCTGTGTAGTTGAAACAGCCCCAATAAATGCCAGACCCTCCTCCTAGTGGTATTGCCCTTTGCACAGAAGCTCCGTTAAAAACCTCACTAGATAATCGATAAATACGACGCTATTAGGACAAAATCGTAAAATCGTAAGTCATCTGACCTCAGGGTATTTCTCCATTTCTTTACAGTCCAATGTACATGTACTTTGCCCCAGTTTAAATGAGTAGTTTTACATCTCTTAAACCTAGGGTCTGTAAAGTCCTAAGTTTTGGTCTGTTCCAGGACGTGAAGTTAAACAGGCAAGAGTTAAGATCGGCCGTTTACGAGCCACTCTGCTCATGTATTCATTGCATAGGTCTCCCGAGGAAGAGTTCGTTCATTAACAGTAGGAGATGGGCCGTCATTGACGTTTCGCAGTCGTTCCATTCTTGATGCAAAGCGAATAGGGTCAACAATTAAATATAAGGGGACACGGCAGCGGTCCCTGTCGGCTTAAATTTTATTCCAATCACAATTTTGTCTTGAATTTCCCTTATGTACCAGATTGTTTTCATTGTTAGTAGACTAGAAAAACAGTGTGGCATGAAACACAAGTGAATTCTGCTACTTCCTTCACTGGGTGTCTCTCCGCCCGGTAAAATGCAATTGCCCGAGGGTGGTAGTTGGCAGTACATTTTTACACTGAAAAAATAATCTCATAGTCCGTTTGTTTCCTAAAATGATGCAAAATGAAAGCGCAGGACAAAATTCAGGTCAAATGTATAAAAGGTCTTTTTCAACTTTACTGATTGATGGCCGAAAAAAGGTAAACTAAGATAGTCGAAATCAGAGTTCTGGTTATGATGGTGTTGCAGAAAAACTTTGTTAGAAAATCTATGCGATCTCCTATCATCTCTAATTTTAGCTGCGCTCATTTCGCATCGCAATACGCGGGCTACACCCACCGAACAATTTTTGAGAGGGTTGCTGAACATGCTGGTCGGAGTCATCGAACGAGTCTCGTTTTTGGTTCTTCTTCGCAGTTCCTGCGGTAGACTACATTTGACTTATGGTTCTTGTGATCAACCTATTGCTATTGATACATTTAAAATATTAGATACATGTTTTGGAAATTTGGATCTTAGTGTCCTAGAGCTTCTCTACATAGACTATGTAAAACCATCCCTGAATCAGGAACAGAGTGCATACCCTCTGAAAATAGCCAACCACTAAGTTCTGTCCAAGTTTTCATCTACGTAATATTATTTTCTTATTTATTGTTGCAATTTATTTTTTATTTGTGAGTTTCATCCTATATGTTATAAGTCTTTGTAATCAAATGTTTTCTCATGTCCATTTCAGATTATCTGTTGAATATGAGCTTAGAGCTCGAAACGTTCATATTCAAATGTTTTAAGATTTCTTTTCTTTTTCACCTTTATGGCCTATTTGTTACCGCAGAAAAATGTTCCTAATTAAATTGAATAACATCTCAAGAAAGGAATACAAAAAATTACGCTGTTGTACTCCTTGACTCCACCTGCCTGTACAGCCTTCAGAGCTCCATCGCGCGGCCTTAGAATATCACATTTGCTTGCAACGCGGTCCTCTTGGTCTAAAGTTTTCCGATTAAGCTCATTAAACTTCAGTATGAAACAAACTCATGCATGGAATGCTGGAGATTTTCCCAGCGGCGTCCAGCTAGTTGCTTCGGTAATTTTTTCTTTAAAACTTTAAATAAGCGCTTATCTTTTCAGCTGCCTAGTTAATTCCCGCTCATGCGTCGGATATAACAGACGATGCCCTATTCCTGAAAGCCCGGAGCAATCACTTTAAGAGGCTCATCGAAGGCTTCCTAACAGAAAACATTCTTAAATGGTGTCACGCCATTTCCTTTTCTTTTTAATAACGTAGAATTATTAGCTTCAGCATGTTCACAAATTATTTTTAAACGTAAACAAAAATTTTAATTAAAAATATTCCCCATTACATTGGTTCTTCTTTTATCATGAAAATTAGGTTTCGCATAGATCGACCGGTTAGTACATACTATGTTAACAAATCGTTTTAGAAAGCTTTAGCTACAATGAGCTTGAGAATGTATTTATGATATTTCCGTCGATTATTATTGAACGATTTAGGATTGTTCTTTAATTGAAGTTATAGGAATTCACAAATATATTTATTTTGTATTTATCTTGAAAGGTTATACACCCCGTTTTTTTGGCGTTTCAATCCAAAATCAGTCAGTGAAAATTTGGGCTTCATGAAATTAAACTCTCAAGTAGAGGAAGCCCATTTAAAACAAAAATCACCTTTATGCACAGGACCATTCTGTCATGTACGTTTTGTCTGACGATGATAGGCTAGTCTGTCTTTCAAGAATTATTTGGATTTTACATTATGTTCTTATATAAATGAATATTTAGGATATTTTTTCTCGTTTTGAGTATTCTTTGTTGTATGAAAAACTGTCAGTGACCATTATTTTGCGACGTAGTGCAATATTTATGGTGACCGACGGTGTTAAGCAAGTGGCATTTTTCAGCTAAGAAAATAGGTTTTTAAATAAATTTTTCGTAAAAACCTAACAGTATGTGAAGAAACATGTCAAATACCCACGAGCAAAGAATCACCTAACTTTGAAGCAGTGACAAGGCAAGCATCAAATCCACAAAAACTCAGTGTTAACGGCAAATCCATTTTTAACTCACGTGAGATGAGCAAAATATTGTGACTGCAAAAAAAAAAACATTTCTTAGCAGTGAGGTCACCTTCCAAGATGCGAAGGTAGCTCAAGTGTCGGGTGACCCTCGCTGCAGAATTCTGAAGTCAGGAAAGTGAAAAAATCAAAGGCTACACCTCCTCTATCGAAAAAATCATCTAAGTAATGGAATTTCAAGAGCCAAAAAGTAACTGAAAGTTGATTTTTCGAAGATTTTTCTATACATTGGACGATTAAGATGGTTGATCCAAAGGATGGATTTTGAATTACCAGGATGTGCCATGTGTGATGTTTTAGGCCGCCATTATAGGAGACAAATTCTTCAAGCCGTTTCAAACTCCAAAAGTAGTAAATTTGAGCTCTCAGTCTAATACAGATTTTATGACTCTGCATTTTTTCCTTGGTACAGCTCCCTAATCAGGATTTTAGGCTGAAGTAATTTTGTGTATGATAATGCTCTAAGCAAAGCGCATAAGCCCAAGACTTACAAAAGAATCATTAATCAGCAAATAATATTTACCGGAACGATTAATGGAGGGGTCCCCGTGCTAGTCGGACCTCAGAAAATGTTCGTTAGAGAACCTTTGGAGTATTATCAAATCTGAATTATATCGTAGTGGTAAGTGGTACGCCAACAAAGATGGAGACTCAAACAAATGAATTTTCCATACAAATTACTGATGCTGATTAGTAATACTGCTATTTATGAACTGGATTCAGATTTTGCTCCGCATATCAGTTTTCAAATGATGTCTGATTAAATGAGGTCCCTGTTAATCGTAAACCAAATTCGAAATTAGATAAAAAATATTTACTCAACGAATATTCACGTATGGAGTTAAGTATTAAATTGAATGACCGAAACACACGTTGATAGACAATAAAAAGATGTGTTATTTGATTTTCAGAGTAGAATAGATAATTAGTACACATTAATTAGGCTAAGAAATCTAACGTATCGTCATGCCTCAAATAGCCTCATTTAGCCAACATCATGCTTATTACGGCTTAACGGTTTGATACTGAATGTGAGGAACAGTTTGGTAAACAGAACAACCCTGTAAAAAATCCAAGACTAATCGCCCATGGAATTAAGGAGGACTCGGTCGATTAGGGACGAATTAAAGGCGAAATAGGCCGTCTCGGCCTCAAAACGCTTCCGTCTCGCTTATATTTGCGCACAGCCGAACAAGGTTGTAATATTAGAACTTGGCCGTCCGTGGCTTAAGGCCGAGAATCTATCGGTTTTATATGGCCATAATATCTGAGGACGGCCAACCGTGATTTAAGGCTTATATTCATCGGTGAATCTAGGCCGTGCAATGGACGGACGCCTTCCATTGAACTTGATTTCATGATTGCTGTGCGCGAAGCTGATCGAGTTTTGAAACGATATCCTTTTCCCCATTGTCATGACGCTCAGTTCGTCCTTGGTTAGAAGGAAGGACCTTACCTAATGTGGGTAAAAAATCATGATACAAATATCAATGATAATAACTTAAAATGATGAAAAATGTGATAAAACATCTGTACAATATTAAAGGGTAAATGAAGACTAGCAAAAAATATTGACCCTTGTCGTACGAATAGTCCGAGTACGCTCTGATTAAGGAGGAAGCACGTGAGAATGTAATATATACCAAGAAAACAGGAACCATAATGAATAATACGCTATATACAATAGAACAAAGTATATCTCGCAACGGTAATATAACAGCGCATGTGACTCACATGACGCTTTCCAGCGGCAGCAACATACAATAAAAGAAGCAAGAGACGAGTGACGTGCTGCACCTCAATCGCTACGA
>VOMN01024653.1:0-14783 GCA_014899125.1 Orchestia grillus
GAGTTTCTGAAGCGCTGCTTTCACTACAACTACAACTACCCTACCCTGTACATCTTAGAAGAGTGAGCTAATATGCCTACAAATAATCAAAAAGACTAGAACTGTTGTATTTGTATAAGGCTTTCCCATCTATTCTTATTCAACTGTTATTAGCTCATTATGTACAGAGAGGTGAAAGTGTTTTGACTGCCTGAGAATTTAACTGTGAAAGGTTATTGAAAAAGAAAAGACATGAAACTCATGCAAAATATGGTATTAATTACTGCTACTATAGCTTAGCATCAAAAATATAGTTTTGTAAACTTTGTAAGTCAATATACTGTTTGGAAAAAAACAAGTAGTGAAGACAATCTTGGTATACTTGATAAAAATGTTGAATTTAGTTATACCTAAAATTGTCATTTCTTTCTCTTGTTATGATTGGGAGTAATTTTGTTTAAATTACTGTTGAGCTACATTAGGAGAAAATTCATATCTTTCAGAACTATATCAAAACTTTTAAGAAACTAACAGTAAAAATTAGGTGTAAAAACTTCTAAAATTAGAACTTAGTTTCTGCTCTTTGCTTGTGATTGTCCAAACAAATATTTTTTTGTTGGACAAGTTATTCTAAGAAAAAATTCTTTCATGCTGGCAAAATCTATTGAACATTTTTTTCCACTAAGGACTATGTAAAGGTTGCAAGGTGTTAATTTATTTTATGGGAGACATTGATTAGTATTGCACAGAAATGACATCAGCTGCAGACATTGATATGAAGAATGATTTAAATATCATCACTTCATCAGTAATGGGCTCACAAACAAGCTTCTCAGAATGATGGAGCCTTAAGTATTCCAGAGCTGTGCATATTTTCTTATTGTTATTGAAAACAGTTATTATTCACCATTGCTTTCTATCATATTTCAGAATTTTCTAACACTTTTTCTTATTACTTCTCTGAAAATATAAGGAACAATAAAAAATTCCAAATTATTATTCCTCTTATTCACACCAAAATTATTATTTTTGAAAAGAAGCTGTGAGGCTTGTTCTCTAGAAATTAATTTTTGATGTGCCATGCTAAGGTGAGTAGTAGCTGATTACGAATACAGCTATCTGGGCAGCCCTGTTGTCTATAAATATGCGTTATTGAATTCTATAATAAGAATGGCAGCACACCCATGGTAGTAAAGTTGAAATTGAGGGTTTTGAGAGACCTTGGGGGTTTTGAGAGGAGTTGGGGGGTTTGGGAAGAGTCATTGGTTTTAGAGGGATTCAATTTTTGAAAGGGGGCCAGGGTTTTTGGAAGGGGTTGGGGTCTTGGAAAGGGATGGAGTTGAAGTCAGACCTGGATTCATGAGAATGCTTGGAGTTAGTGTTGGATTTTCTCATCTAATTTCAACTCCCAAACTCTTAATTAAATTTTTTGTGACATACTCTGTTCAATTTTACCTGCAGCACAAGTAAACACTCTTGTAATCTTCTTTGACCGATTCATTTTTCTCCCTTTGATGTTTTTTATCAAGTACTGAAAACCAATATTAATTTTTTCCATTGTGTTTTAATTCAACTGTTCATAAAGCACAGCAAACATTTTACATGAAAGATAGTTTTATAAAACATGCTATTATTATTCAGCGTTAATAATGCTACTTAATCATGAGAAATTATCTTTAACATTAGTGTATATGTAGATTATCTCATTTTTGTTAATTTACATTCCCTATTTATTTAAACTATTTGTACTGATTCTTATCGAAGTGTTTCAAAATTAGGTTAGGGTAGGTACTATTTTAGACTCTTAGCAATCTACACTTGTACATCATGAATAACTTATAAATCTGTAAAATAAATTCTATAAGGATAAAAAGAAGTATCTATGTAATCAAATACATTAAAGTCCCTATAACACAGACGTTTCAGATCTTGGAAAATCAATGTCTGGTGTTGAAAAAAAAGCATATTTCGAATAAATTAAAAACCAAATAAAATTAGACAGTAGTACTCTAAAACAAACACTAAGAAGATATGAATACCAAGATCCCAATAACTCTAACATTATAAGAATGTATTTATTGCACAGTGACTAGTTTCAATGCTGGACCGTATACATTGATCTCGGGACGAAATTTGAAAATGTACAAAGATTCTGTAATATGGAGGTCAAGTATTGGACAGACAGAATTTAAAGTTGTCAAATTTGTACTACTAAATGAATCTATGCCTAATCGATGTTCTCTAATAATGAAGGGTACAATTAGGCAAGGCTTAGTCCTGTTTAGAAGGGTAGTAGTCTATGCTGAGTGCATTGGCATTGTAATTTTAATTGGAGAGTAGTGGTTCCAATGCAAGATTGCCTGCAGCAATCACTCATATATTTGTGCTCCACACGGCTGTGCATCAACATGTCAAGAACTTCCCTTCTCTTAAAGAAGGAACCTATGTTCATATTATTATGAAATAATTTGCATGCGTTTGAGAATTATATATGGACAATGGATCAAATTCTTGTTTCATTTTGTTCATTGAGAACCAATGAAATGGAGTTGGAAGTATAACTATAATTTCAGGGCACTAGATGAAATAACTTTTCCAACTTCCTTTCATTGGCCGCATCGAAATATTGCCGCCTTTGAATCACAATTACAACTGTTGACACTTTCTGTATGAGTTATAGTCTTCATATCAAGCACATTTAACGCATTTCTATTAAGCAGAAAACTAAATTTCCACACTGTAGGATGTTCTGTAGTATTGGCAATTGAAGAAATTGAAGAGGTCAAAAAATGTATTCATTAATTTTCTACATTGCTATGATCACTTGTTGAGACAAAGGAAATTGCCTGTATCAAAAAATAATACAATTTATTTTTACATATTATTTCACAGCCCTTACAAAAATCTACAAATGACCAAGCATGGCTCAAAAATTGTAAGTAGGAAAAAGTTAATTCTTCACAAAATCTTCCAAAATCGTCCCAAGTAGCCCCGCATGAAAGGATATATTCATTTAGGATACATATTACAATTGGGATACCATTGAATGGTGACATGGTTTCAAATAGCTTACGCCTGACATTGGCTTTCATATTGATGAGGTCAAGTAAGAAAATAATTCTAAAATTTAATTGAAACAAAACATTTTTATTCATTCTGCAAATCACTTTTTTGCTGCCCCAGAGGTATACTGTTAGGTTCTTCAGCCCTAGTTGTTCTTTCAGCTTCTATCTTTCATGCCCACTTTGCTTCTTTTTTTCATGCTACCTTTGCAAATGGTTTTTCATCTTTTCTTCCTTTTCCTTTGTACCTTAATTCTATGTGCAGAAATTCCTGTATGGGAACACGCTTGTTCCTGGAATTTGTATTTCCTACAGTTCATAGTAAACGGTCCCTTCTCTTTGCTATCTTTGAATCACATTCTGTGATGATAGGAAGCTTGAATTGAAACTAATTATCTATGCTAATCTTTCCTGCTGAAAGGAAAAATGTTTGTTTCCTGGCAACAGATTATTTTTTGTCTAAAATGACACAGTAGTTAACATGTTCAAGTTGAAGAAACTGAACCTGACAGAGCATTTATTTACGGCTTGCACAAATTCTTTGATATTTCTTTTAAGTGCTTTAACTAGCTTGTTTTACACTATTGTTTTTTTGCTGTGCTACTAGTACAACACCCCTCAAGGGGCATTGGATAGGCTATAGGCAATAGAGATAGGTTAGTTAAGTTTGCCTATCCTATGTGATGGGGACTAGTGCCCCCAGGGCAGTACTGCTAGGCTACCTCAGCTTTAGATAGGCCTTCGGAACTTCTGTCTTTTGTGCCCACTTTGCTTCCTTCCATTTTCATTCCTACTCCGCTATTTCTTATTTGTCTTTTCTTGCTCTTCCTTCTTAACTTGCTGTTCCTATGCACAGGGGATCTTGTGTAGAAACACACCCTGTGCATAGAATCCCCATTCTCTTAAGTCCATATTAAATGATCCCTACTCTTTTGGTGCAAGAAAGTCTGAGTTTCTGAAGTGCTGCTTTCACTACTACTACGACTACAACTACTAGTACAGTAAAATTTTGCACCTGCATTATGATGCTCCCACTAAATCCTTGTCACCTTTTAATGCAAGAAGTTCCTCAATATACTGATAACAGAGATTCACTCCTCAATCTATAATACTAAATTTATCTATCTATATAATACCAAAATTCTGGTCGTCTAGCTTGCTTAAAACCGTGCACACATTTTTCAGTCGGTTCTGAGATATTCGAAATTTATACTCTCCGATTAATCATGTATTGTGGATACCAACTTAACTGCGTAGGATATATATTTTTGGATACGGTTTGATTTCGATAAATTTTATTTGGCCCAACGGGTCACCTGTGGTCTAGTATATAACTAAAACTCTTGTCATCTTGTTTGTTTGAAGTCTTGCACAAATGAGAAAATATACACTTATGTCATTTAAAAGAAATGAATTTAAGTTGGGCAAGTTAGTTAAGTGGATTCGGGAATGAGAAAGAGGTTACTGTTCATTGAGACTTAAGTGAATGAATTATTTTCTTAATTTTGAATATATGTAAAGAAATGAAAATAGAAAGATTGTTAGAGCCTGAAATGGGAGTGTACAAGCTTTCAGTAAGCTTTTCTTAGTATTTCTCAAAAGCTCACATCATTCAGATAGGGAAAACAACTCTTCCGTAACCAAACCCAAATTCTACCACAGACAAGAAATGAATAGATAAAGGAAACTGAATATAGCAACCAATTAACTTGAAAAATAGATTACTATAAAAAGGGCAGGATTGGAAAATTGAAGCTGGCTTGACCCAATGGGTCAGGGGTAGTCTAGTACAAAATAAATGCAATCTCTTACAATTTGTTAATGTTTTTTTAAGGAATCGGATGGGAAACCTTATAGCATGGGGAGGTCCTCTCCCTGTTACCTACATTGAAGCTCAGGAACTGCTTCAAAAGAAGATACTTGGCCGGATGAGAGAACTTGGCATGATACCCGTCTTGCCTTGCTTTGCTGGCCATGTGCCTGGTGCCCTCACAAGGTAATTGGAGGGCTCTGTGTCGTCTGCCCATACTGCTCTGCTTGTGGCACTACCTTACCTAGGTAGTATTTTAGGAGAGTGATAAGGGATCTAGCTCACTGTTCGACCGGAATGGTCAGATTAGGGAAGATATATTTTCATTGCATGGCAGTAAAACATATAATCTTCCTTGTCATTTGCAATGTTTATTGTTGCCAGAATATATTTTGAGTTTTTGTATGATGAATTGCGTTTTTTGCGACTATATGCTTGGCTGTTTTTGAATCTACTTTCAAAATTAAAATATGTAATTTAAATATTATCAGTGATTAATTGATACTTTATAATTTTCTCATTTTTGGTACTGTTTTAGTGGACTCCTAGCTTTTTTATGTATAATATTCACTTCGCTTGCAGAAGTCTAATGTTCAAAATATGTCAGTATTTACCTATTTTCAAGTGAATGCTTTTCAGTAATTCTTAGTTTTATCCAGCACTATGAATTTTTTTGTATGTGATCTTCTGAGTCTCAAAATTCACATCAACTTCTTTACCAATCTTATATATGGAAGTTATTTTTTGATGGATTTTTACTTCAAGTAAAATTACACAGTAAAAATTGTACTTATTCTTATCTGTGTAGACATCCATATTTCAAAATGATTAGCCATAAGGAACCATTGATGAGGTAGCTGGTGTAGTTGTTTCCTGTGCTCACAATATTCATGGAAATTTGGCTGAGTTGTTTCATCCTCTGTAAAACTGCTTTATGTTCCTGCTGAATTGCTACAGAATAAGTTTATTTGCGTTTGAATTAGCAATGTTAACTGAAAGATTTTATTTGGAAGCTTGGCAGTATTTATATTGGTTTTAAAGTGAGCACATAAGCTCCTACTTCCTCTAGTTTATGACCCAGTTTACACTGTGGCTATATCTAGATAAATGCATTCAATATTTCTTCCTGAAGTGAACCTTGCTCTCAAAATAGTCTTGAGTTTAGAATTTACTAAGTTCTCATTTTCTATATGAGGGTGTAATTTGAGGCTTTTATATTCTGGTTCATAGGTATACCTCCAAAAAATGTAGTTATGAATCCCTAAAAATTACTATCAACAGTTAATTGTCTTTCAGTCTCCAATGAGTAACAAACGTCCCATGCTATCATCCATTATGATGAAATATGAGCCTCTTACTCAAGTTCAATTGCTCACATTCCACCCTATGTCAAATAATGTGGTTTCAGGTCAATGTATTTTTCTACAAAGAGGAAAAGTGTCATTTGGTTGCTTCTTATACATGAAGGGTGCATCGGGTACACATGTGTAGTTGAGATGTCTGACAAGTATTTAAAATGGAGAAAAGTTTTTTTCAGTATATTTTAAAAATCAAGAATTTTATTCTCTCGAAATTTCTGTTGTACAGGTGATAGCACTAGACTACTCATGGCCTGCAAGTTATAGTAGGCAGCAGGCCTTGCCATACTTTCTTATCTTCGTACGCAAAGGCAAAGATGGGAAGACTGTTTGTGCTTGGAGAGGAGCAGGATAGTCAAGGTGATGCTCTTCATTTCGGTCAAAAATAGTTACTATTTTATTCCTCGATAGGATATAGTTTTCTACTCGATTCACTGGTGCAATTTCGACTGACATACTTACCAGAGGTCAGTAAGGCACAATCATACCTGAAGGCCAGTAGATTGATAACCGTTTGAATAGCAAAGCTGGCACTGCCTCCAACAATAATATCACATGCACATGTTCTGAGGTGGCAATGGAAGAATTCATATCAATGCATTAGATTGGATTTACCTACCAAGTACTCCCAGAGTCTTGTGTCTTGGTTTTGGTATATGAGGTATATAAACACTGAATGAAACTGCTATGGAATAAGGGGAATATTGTACATTCCAGAGGCAGTTTTTCATACTGTGAGTGCTGAAAGACAATTGTGATACTATGCTGGGTAAAGTTGCACTCACCCAAAAAGGATAGAGAGCACTAGTAAAAATGGTTCTTTGAGAAAGGCCAAAGAGAGTAGGCAGTGAAGTTCCCTTGCAGGACCGTATCCATTATAGGGAAACACAAAGGAAGCTCTGACCCTTTATTTGAGAGTATTTGAATAAATTCTAAACCTGAACTGGACTTGAATTTTTGACCAGCAGGACCGCTGGAAAATTGATCCCAGAATCAAATGAAAACTCCGAACAAGGTCCAGTATAAAAGCCACGAAAGAGGGAGTAATAACTTTATGCTATGCTGTGGAACTGCAGTTTATAGCATTGTTGGGGCTGGGATCAAATGAAGTTAGTGGTGAAAGGATTTCTCAGAAACAAAAAAGAAGGAAACTATGAAGAATTGGTGGAAAACATCATAAAGGCTTACAAGAACATGGGATGTAATAAGACCATCCACTTTTTGGACTCGCATTTAGACTTTTTTTCCAGCAAATTGTGAGACAGTTAGTGACAAACACGGTGAAAGGTTTCACCAAGATATTTCATCCATGGAAAAGCAGTACCAGGGTAAATGGACCACAACAATGTTTGCTGACTATTGCTGGACATTGACAAGAGATGATTCTTCAGCCCATTATAAGTGCCAAGCAAAAAGGAAGAGAGTTGATATGGATTAGAGTTTAAAGCACAATGACGCATATTGTATGTTATAATAAAATAATCAAATATTACATGCCGCATATCTTTAAACCTATAGCCAATAAGCATTTCTCAATGTGATATTTGGATTCAGTGCATGAAAATACATTAGGATTAACTAATCTCACTTAAGAAGCACACATCTTTTTAAAAATTGTTGACCAGTGGTGTAAGAAGCAACCATGTGACACTGAATGAAGTGTACAAATTTAAGATCTAAGATGAGTTTCTATTCATGTAAATTATTGTGAGAATATTTAATACCAGCATGAATCAGATGGAAGTGCACTCGAGTTATTTTAGGGTTCTTCAAAGAAAGCCTGTAATACCCACATTGTCATTAGAATATTTTTTGTAAACTTCCTACATTTGGTATCACAGGCCATTGCATGAAGGTTTTAGTGTGGGTGCTCAAAGTACTTAAAGCTCTGCGCATAAAATATTCTTAGTTTACTAGAAGATTGCCATAACCAATGCTTGCCATTTTACTGAGAAATAGACCATGATTTTATTCTATTTTTCATTCTTGATGTAGAATAAAACTCCATTACTAGTTTTATGCTCCTTTGTTGCTGAATTTTAATTGTTGATTAAATGATCTGAAGTTGAAGTTGTATTCTGAGTTAGATGATATAATTCAACTTCATTCTGTTTTTTGAGGAGAAAATTGCATATAAATGATAGTATATGTGTGCTTATGTAATGCCACTTGTAATCAATTATTTTTAAAAAATTTTGGTCACATTTTTGTAAGTATTGTTAGACCTCATTGTCTAATAATGGTTGTATTAGTAAAAATAATTGTCATAGTGATGGATGAAGTATTGTTTTTGTCTCTTCAGGTTGTTTCCTCAAGCTAACATCACTCGGCAATCAGCCTGGGGAAATTTTAATGATACATACACAAGGTATGTCTTGAACTTTAGCATGCATCTCTAAAGTATGAATTAAATTGACTCCATTCTGCTTCTTCTCAATTCACTAAATTTAAGAAATAATGTACTCTGATTTTCTATGTAAAATGATGCACTGAATGCAAGATAATTTAATTATTGTTTATGTATCTGTGAAGGATTTAAATTGCTACCTTAAAAACTGTGAAATACCTGCTACCCAAAAATGTCGGCTCAAGATACTAACATTTCAGGAAGTAAGGGTTATGGGATAAAAAATCCCTGGTAATACCTGTATTGTAGCAACATGTTGGCTTTAAAAGCACAACACTAACTCTAGTACAATTTATGGTATATCATACGATGAAGCTTTTCATTTAATACTTCTAAACAAATACAATGGATGCAAATGACATTCTTGTTAAAGTTGTTAGGGCAGAAATATGATAACTAAAGTTCAGAATATGCAATTCGTAGTTTATGAACATCAACTTCTCTACTTGATCTTGGTTTAAGGTGCTTCTGTGGGAGGTATAAAAATTGCCTCTAATGCTAAACAAGCATTCACTTCCCACAGATGATTTAGGTTCAGAAATGAACTTATTTGTCATGAAGCTCAGTAGGAGGAAGTTTCTCTATTGCTTTTCATCCAGTCATTTGGGCTGCTGTCTCACTGCTGTAGTTTGAGTATAAGGTACATAGCAGTTTCCTTCTCTACGCTTTATGAAGTTCAGGGAAGGTTTTTTCTTAAAGGTTGTTTTGTTTTCTGCTTGCAAAATTCTCCCTTCTTCTGCTGAGAGCTCAATTTGCAGAGAGTCACTTATTCCAAGTTTTCTGTTATCTTCTCATTGGAAGCAGCAGCTTTAGCAACCATCAGATCAAAGCACAAATGAAAATCTAACTTACTCTTTCCTTTGTTTCCACGTCATTGCTAAGATCTGTGGCAGGCATGACTCTGTTTCACTGTAACTAAGATTATCACTGCAAATGTCTCTTTAATGGGTTTTCATCATTTGCTTCCTGTTAACACATTGACTGCAATACGACCCACCGGTGGGTTGTTTTGCCCCTAGGAAAATAATTTCATCGCAGCCAACGTGTTAAGTTCATGTACCATTTTCAATTGCAGACTTGAAATGTTTGTGTCTCTCGTAGCTGACTTGTCAAATAGAGAATACCTGTACCTAGAGTCAAGGAATGTTGCTAGAACAAGCTTTTTTCATGAGATATTGCTGAAATCTTTTATCTATTGATATTGGCAGTGAAACCAGTGTGCTTCCTAGTCCCTTAAATTTCTTGATGCACTAACTTATTTGTTGAAAGTATTTGACCTAAGGGATCCTACTTTAGTGCATTTGAGTTGCTGTTGCTCAGTCTGGAAGTAAAGTAAGAGAAAATTTAAAAATTTCAACCATTTTACTCAGTAAATGGTTTAATGTAATTGTACTACATGCTCTGTATGGTCATGTGCCTACCACCATTTACTAAAAATAATTTTAATCAAAATTAACATAAAAATTCCTTGTGCTTATAGCAGTGTTCAAGCATATGTGTGGACATACTGTGCAGAAATATGTATATATCAAATATTATGTAACTTCTTTACATGCAGCAGGACACACAAGTATATTTTGAAAGTACTATTTGCATAGGCACTTGACTAGTTACTGCTCATTATCTATAGCATAGCCAATTAGGTACATTTTCTGGATCTGAATAAAATGAAGCAATGTGATGAATAGTATAGATAACTAACTCATATTCAGTTTATATTGCCCACCTTACTGTATTATTGTGGAGGACCTTGAGTAGCGTGGACACTTTGCCAAGTAATGACCATTTGTTTGCATCAAAATGAAAAACAGGCGAATCAGGAAAATAAACGCAGTAACTTGATACTGCAGCCTTTCATTCAAATATGTATCATGAAATAAGTGCCATTTCAGCATATTGAAATATCTTGAATTTATCTGTGCTGAGGGTGTTTTTTTTTGTTATAGTTCCTCTAGCTTCTTGTAAGCCATTTGTGGGTTATTGAAGTGATGACTGACCATCTTACAGTTGATATTTTTACATCATCCTTTGTTGGATCATTGTGTCTTGTTTTATAAGTTATTAGATATACAGGAAGCACAGGAAAATAGAATACATGGTATCTGCTCTCCCGTTCACACCATTGGCACTATTATCTCTTGCAATTAGATGTACTTTGTATTTTCCCAATTTTAATTCTTCAGTAGCATTTTGAATTAACTCTGTAATGTTTACAACAGGGTGCATTCCAAGAAATATCTTCACTTGTTGAATGATTGTGTTCAACGGGAGGCAATGCAGTGGCCAGTAAGGCTGATGAACGAATCGAGAATTATTGGTCCATACATCAGTAATGAGGCTGATATTTTCAGTCTTGCTTGTTGTATCAAGAACCCTTTGCATGAACAATGTCTGCATCAATGGAATGACCAGTTTGGTGAAGGACTTTTTACTGGGTTGCTGGTAATTGAGAACACAATGCTTCATCAAACACATAAATCCCAATTTTTTTGAAAATTGAGAAAGGTTGACCAGCAATGATGTAGCATTTTTAATTTTAACACGTTGGTTGCAATGATGCTATCTTCCTAGGGGCAAAACGACCCACCGGTGGGTCGTATTGCAGTCAATGTGTTAAGCTGTTTTATCCCAAATAATTTTGAGTGCATACATCTCTATGAGAGTAAGTTGAGTGGTAGAAGATGTTGAAGCTACTGTGGCTAAAGTCGAAGCAATTGTCTCCATTTGGTTATTGCTCTGTGGATGTTTGCTACATCAACTAATAACTCGTCCTAGCCAAACGTTTTTGTTCGATTGATTCCTTTTCTTTATCACATTTTTTCGTTCTCTCCATTTCGTTCTTGTAGGCATCATTATGTTTTGGCATTAGATGTTTATTTAGATTTATGGTGTTGAACCTTTGATGTCCTTCCCTCCATGAGATATGCTAGCATTGCACAGTCTGCATATTGATTTTGCAGCATCAGTGACATCTTTGCTGAATAAATTCCAAAGAACAGTACTACCACTATAGGAGTGGCACAATTTTTTTAGCAGGTTCTTGAGACATTGTTGTACAAGTTAAAGCAAACAAAGCTGCACACGTGACCCAACATCAGCCTCTTATTATGGATGCTGAGCACCTAATGCTATACCTGCTGTTTCATAAAGTGCTGTTGTTACAGTTTGTTTTGGTTCTCCTTACAAACTCCCAACATGAATTGCTAGATTAACTTATTAAATTCTTTGTCGGCTACAAAATTAATACCCAAATTTTATGTGTACTTATATGAGGAAGAAGTTTTGTACCGGAAATCTTGATAAATTTACCACTAAGCTGAGAAGCAAGGCCACAGTTGTGATGTGTACGGTTCTAGTACTAAACGTGTTTAGTCAAGTATGCAGATGGTGTTGCAATCACTTGTGTGATTTCTGGATGAATATTAAAGTAGAAATGTAAATATAGTTAATGAAACTTACAAAATATATATTTTTCTTGTTTAGGTAAGTATATTCAAAATACTAAGAATATAATGATTATCATATGAGTGCACAGTCACTTATTTGCTTAATATGCATGATCAACTTATCTTGAATTCTGACCAAAAAGTTGAATGTATGGTATTTTAAAGTTACATCATCTGAAGCTATCCTTTTTACTGAAGTATGTTTAAGCTGTAGTTTTCAAATATCTTGTGTCATAGTGGCAACCATGTCCCCAATAGCTGCCGATGCATGTGCTCTCATGAGTTTAATTTCTTTAGATTCTAAAATCTTCTGGTACTACTTACTGTCTAAGTCATTTTTTGATGTATATAATTACTTGATAATATTCTTAATAAAATTAATAGTTTAATTACAACCAACTTAAATTGCTATAGCTATCACTCATTGCACACTAATTAGTCACATTCGTTTTATACACTAATCTTAATTTCAGCATGTTGTTTGAAGTCTGTAGTATAGGCATTTTTGAAAATTTTTAGGGTGGATACAGGTGCCATGTAAACACGGATACTTTGACTACCAATACTGATAGTATTGGTACACTTCTAGTTATTTGATCAAAAGTCCTGATTAAACAGAAACTTTACTAGAAACCAAATTTCAATAATTTGGATGCGTTCTTTCTCCATATGTTTTGATTTTTTGAAGGTTTTCTGTACTGATATCTGATAAGCTTAATTTGATGGCATGAAGTATCAACTAATCATGTATGTACCTACATATTCGTACGAGTTGACAGTGATGGCACTAATGTTGCTATTTTAAATCCATTTTAATAGCCCAAGTAGGATATTTGGATCCTTAAGATATATATCTGGTCAGCAATTCAAAATAAACAATTATACAAAGCTGAGATTAGTAATGAACAAGACTCCTATATTTTACAAGCATCAACTCTAGCTGAAAATAATTTTTTGATTGTTGAAATTAACAAACATTTATTACCAAATATTTTTGTGAATATGAATGTACATGTATTGGATTATGAGTGAAGGTATTTTGTGAATGTTTAGAAGTTTATTTCTTGCTTTGCTTTGTTTGATGTGAAATTGGTGCACTGATGACTATAAATTTTATGACTGTTCTATCTTATATCTCAATTTTGATAGAGGCAATATGTTAGACATACCTATACAGTGCTCAGCAAGAGTTTACAGTGCTTTTGAAAAGGCCATTCAATGTATTTATAATCATCCAAGTTAAGTGGAACTTTTACTGCTTGCAGATCATATATTTAAAAATGTTAACAATAAAAAAAATGAAGTATAATAATTAAGTGGCTTAACTCAAAAAATATCAAAATTAAGAATGCAAAGGCTTACAACACATTTCAAATTTTATTATTTTTACAGAAATATTTATTGTGCAAGGTAACATTAGTAGAACATTTTTAAGTTTATAGAATGTTCTGGATTATGATGTAGGCACCTAATGTTGGCCAAGTACAAATATTGCATCATTTTCTATCTGATAAGCATCATGTAAACATTTATGCCATGGGGAAAGAGAGAAATGGATTGATAAAGATCTTTGGAAATATATTGTAATTATGCATGAAGGTGGATTTGATTGTAGAGAAATATCTAAACAGTTAATGGTTACATTGAATTGAATTAGAACAATAATTCATCATTGGAAGTCTCACAGTTCTACACTTCCTCTGACAAGATCTGTCTGTCTTTGTAAAATAACCAAATGAGCATCAAGTTTATTAGCAAGAACGGTCAGTAATTAACTCAAAATTACTCCTAATGTGCTCCAGCATAATTAAGAAACAGGAGTTACAGTTAGTGAGGAAATAATTAGTTGATCATTTAGTCATCATGACATCTCTAGAGCTTCAAAGAAAATCCCACTTCTGAAAAGAAATCATGTTAGTGATAGGCTAAATTTTGCCAAGGAGTTAGTGAATAAGCCTGCATAGTTTTTGAATAATGTACTTCGATTCGAATGAAACAAAAATAGTTGTTTGACAGGAATACATTACTGAGAGTTGAGAGAAAACAAGTTCTGAATACTCACAAAAAGACACTATTCAATTGTATAATTTGAAAGTTGCTCAATCATGAGCTAGTATTGTTTTAGTGCCACAGGCAAAGGAAGCATTGAAATAATTGCAGGAAGGATAAATAAAGCACATTACAGAAGTATAGTGTAGAAAAATTTAAGGGCAAGTGTTACTGCCGGGCGTGCATTACGCGGGTAAGATAAACTCATTATCTGCTCTAATTACTAACGGATGGCAATAGCCCTAATTAAGGAAGAAATTAAATGCAGGGAGTTAACAGTAAATTGAAAGATATGTGGCAAATGTTATGTACAAGTAATGCGGCTTTAATCATGCTCCCTGAACCAGAGCATCCCTAGCCAGAGCGACGCTAGCCCTAAAATACAAAGCGTCCCTAACCAGAGCCAGAACGCCCCTAACCAGAGCGTCCCTTATCAGAGCCAGAGCAACGCTAGCCTAAAATACAGAGCCTCCCTAACCAAAACTGAAGCACCCCTAGCCAGAGTGTCCCTAATCAGAGCCAGAGCATGGACAAGTCAACCACTGTAACAAAGGAAATAATGTCAAAAAATGACTAATACTTATCTTTACCGTTACCTTCTGTTGGAGCCCCTGGGAGGATCGAAGTGACAGGACTTAACTTTGAACAGGCAAGGGTAACCTTAAAACTGCA
>VOMN01024656.1:0-21135 GCA_014899125.1 Orchestia grillus
AAAAAATACTCGGTTCGGGGTTTTGTGGGACATACTGTACATTATAGTTAATACATAATAAATGGAATGCTAATTCCGTACTTAATTAGCCAATTGCTCAATTGATTTTCTGGTCTTGTACATCTTCCTGTTCAGACTTTAGTTGACATTATTGGACGTTTCGTAAAGTTTATACGTATTATTAACTATCACCATTATTTTGCACCCATTACAAGTATTGCAAAAAGAACAGCTCAGTAAGGCGACAGTGTTCTGGTGCAGAACTGCGTGATACAAATTATTATAGTACTACATTTTCGTTCTAAGACACTTGAGCAAAACCACTGCAAGACAAAGATTTCTCCAACGCCAAGTAAAACCAAGTTCAACCTCACTACACACTTGGTAGTTACTGCGATCAAGGTTCGGTTCATGATGAGCAAGAACGGTTTTAAGAATATATCCCACATATATCACAGCTTCCACACTTTAACGTGAAAAATGAGCCTGCACACTTACGATTGCTCCCAAAAATTCAGGACACAAGTATGTTTTTTGTACTAACTCTTTCGAAGAGTTCAGCGATCAGGTAAAATAGCTGGCGGGTTCATCTATCTTACTGCGGAGCGCAACTTGGGCAGGACGGCTGCCGATGGTTCAATAATATTGAGCTCGGCTAGAAACACGGCCTAGAGATGCAATCTCTACAGGGGCATGCCGTGGCACGGGGGCGCGTACGCTGCGTCGTTAGGGCGTGATGATCAAAGCACATCGAAACAATGCGTGATTAGTGAGTGGTGAAGCAGTGCGTGGTGAGGGTAAGTGGTGCGTGGTGAGGATAAGCAGTGCATGGTGAAGGTAAGTAGTGCGTGGTGAGGGTANAAGCAGTGCGTGGTGAGGGCAAGCAGTGCGTGGTGAGGGCAAGCAGTGCGTGGTGAGGGTAAGTGGTGCGTGTAGTGAGCTACGCGTGATTGGTGCGTGCAGAGGAGCATGACTGAGACAGGGAGGTGCACGTTGCAAAGCCAGCACGAACTTGGCGTAAACTTTGAGATCCTTTTTAAAAATCAACGCAGTTGCGTGGTAGGCTTTAGGCAGTTCTTCGCAGCGATGGTAGTTTTCCGACGTAATCTGGCAGTTTTGCGCAGATTATCTCTATGGGCGAGAAATTGGTTGGTGGGCGCTAGCAGACCTAGGCAGTAATGCTCTAAAGCGGACATGACGACCGCGCCACTGCGCTGCTGGCCAGAGTACCCAACCAAATTAACTGCATAAATTCTTAACAGGAATTAACACTGACTCGCGAATAAAGAGCGACATTTAGGGAAACAAATTAGTTCCTATTACATTTTTGATATCATAAAACATAGCGCGAACGGATTTGAAACTCTTCACTGAAATCCTTAAACGATCGAATTTCCGTGTTACGTAAAATTGAAGCGCTTCATGAACTGCTTGAAACTAAGCTTACGAACACATGAGCTAAGCACGGCTCACTTGAGCTCACACTCGCAGTGCTCGTTTTCGGTTCAAGAGATGAGAGCAAAACCTCTGCATGGCAACGATTTCTCCAACGTCAAGTAAAACCAAGGCCTACCTCACTACACACTTGGTAGTTACGCCGGTTGAGGGTCTGTTCATAACGAGCAGGAATGATTATGAAAACATATCCCATATATATCACAGCTTCCGCAGATTGAAGTGGAAAATGAGCCTGTATATCTAAGACTTCCTTCCAAAATTAAAGGAATCTATTTAAGAACTCAACCCCAGACTGCTCCCTCTGAAGGTTTTTCAGTTCACATTCTGCCACAATTTTTGCCTCATCGTTCGGGCACATTCCTGAAGTATTTGCACATGAAATAACGCCGCAAGTTTCCTATCTTTTGTTCACATTAGTTTTTTAACAATATTAACAACAATGTCAAATGTTCAAGGAACAAATTTGACAATTAACATTCGTTGCGAAGGCTCGAAATAAAATAAAATATTCTGGATGGCCATATCCCACGTTCACTAAATTCCCAAGAGTCGCATTTTTTGCGGTGAAACAACCGTCCAGTTTTCAAACGCCGTTTACGAGGCTATACGATGACATTTATTACCATTTTTTCCTCGGATAAATTGAATTTGCCGCGTACGCAAGAGCAGCGCACTGCTAAAGAGATTACTCGTGTTTGTGATGCAGCATTTCATCGAAAATTTCCTCACGTCCGTTGAACGAGTGACCCGCCGAAATTTATTTATTATTTTTCAGCGATGGAAGTAGAGAGAAGCCCCGAGTCAATCAGCGGAGGTAAACAAGCGGCTTGCCAGCAGCCAAACAGCCCGGGGCACAACAGGCTCCGCCATGGGTTCTTCAGGGCACCCTCGACGCACCCCCATCACGTGGGCGAGGTATCTCTTGAGAACAATGCCCCGCCAGCCATCGTGAGTGTGCGAGCGATTACGCTTCGTGGGGCTCCATGGCTGAGCCGGGAGGCACAGTCCCAGGGTTTTATTAGGAAAAAGGAAGCAGCTTTGTTGAAAAAAATGAAAATTAAATTCACCCTCGAGAAAATACACAGAATGCAATGGAAAACACACAGCAAAAGCACCCAGAAATTAATTACACAAATTAAATCTTCTACTCTTCAGTATTGTCTTCCCTGCCCCACGTACCGACTTGACCCTTCCCTGCCCCAAGTGTACAATTCGTACACTTGGCTAAAATATCTTTTCACAGGCTGTACTTATTTTGAAAAAAAGGTTGCCAATCAACAGAAATTGAAGCCCGACTGGTTTTGCTAGCTTCACTCCCAACGAAACATGGGTCCTTTCACGAGAAAATACGTACGTAAATTATGAAGAACGTCAGTCACCTCAAAAATAATGCGGGCAGCGAAAAGGTAATCAGAGCTCAAATGTGGGTCACTTTGTACCTGGATTAATAGGCTTTGTTTCAAACAGTTCATCAAGATCTACATTTTTATGTAGGAAAAATTTCGAGCATTTAAGGATAGTATTTCTAAATACGCTGGCACGTCAAATGGGGAGCCTAAACTCGCCTCCGCAGACTGAGAGGAGCAGGGAGGGGGGAGTGTAGTCCGGGTCAAGGCGGATGCTGGTCCAATTGAATATATGATACTTTTCTTGGTACATCATATCGCAATTGAATGTACGTATGTTACTTTTCTCATTAGGAATAATCGCAATTCAATGTCCATAAGTTACTTTCCTTGTTATGCCCTATCGCAATTGAATATATGTTACATTTCTTGGTATATCCTATAGCAATTGAATATAAATATGTTCCTTTGCTTAATATAATCTACCACAGTTAACTACATGTTAGTCACAATTGAATATATATCAATTTATACACAATTCATTTTGTCTTAGTACTTTGAGCGTTGCTTTGCCCACAGCTTGACGCTAAATGACAAATCTAATTCCCTGGAAAGAGTTCGGGCACCCTAGTCGGGGCCACACTGGTGTGCATGCTTTTAGGAATGTCGGGTTTAGTTTTTCATTCTCTAGGGAGGCACTCCACTCGGAATTGAATCCAGGACTTCGTGGATCCAACTGCATTGTTCCTTCCAGTACTATAATGATAATAGAGAACATCAACGCACTCAACCGAAATTAGGCCTTTACCTCAATCGAGTAAACTTCCGTCCTATCATTTCGCATTCAAATAACACGCGCACCGAGAAAACTCGAATGAATTTTATAAGGTAGGCGGGACAAAAAATTCAGTCACACATTTGGTAATAATATGAATATTTAGCAAATATTAATTGATTTGACCAATATCAATTAAAGGAATAAAATAGAATTTAATGCAATTTAAGAATAAATTGAATTTGGTAAATACTGATAGACGGTTTGGCACGAGGCCACAGCCGCCCCCGCGAGAGGAGCTCAGGAGAGTCAGAATTCCCAACGCTGCCGCCCTCAGCCGCGTTTGACGACGCAAATGAACGCATCAAATGCTTAGCGTCTACAGAGCAGAAGCTGCTTCGCTGAGTAGGATTTAAGTCCTTATTAGTTATAGGAATAATAATTAATGCAATACGTTTAAGGGTTCGTGTTATGTTGGTACGCAGGAGGAGAGCAAGCATGCTTACATTCTAGGTATTGAGAGGGGAAAATGTACATTGCATTAAAAAAATTGATTGGTAATCATCACGTTCTTATAAATTAGTTCATTTTCTCTGTGAATCTAAACTGAAAGCGATCAGGATATTCGTAGTCAGAGTATGTAATTTTCTTCACAAAACAGCGCCTGGAAAACCACAACCTTCTTCAGAATGGTTCAGAGCGCCTTCTTCGCATCAGGTGCTCTGAGATTACAACTCTCTGCACTTTGGTGCTCATGGAAATCGACTCGGCGCCTCCGTAGAGTTTTTATTTCCAGCCTGTGCTTAGATTTTGCCCGCAGCACCCCGTATAGGAGCAGCGACCGCGCCATTTGCACGCCCTCTCAGGCTGTGTTAAAAGTTCGTGCGACTACATCAGCTCTTCATTATATCCAAGGGCAGATAACATTCATCTCGCTTTGCAATAAGAACCTGAACAGGCAGACCCAGTCCTGAAATACGCGCGTAGTTTGCACACACTTGAACACTTGGCAAAGCGCTCCAATATCCCCTCTGTGGAGAGCGAGCATTCGTCAATAGGCAAGGCTCATAGAACACCACTAATGGCCCCGCTTCGTTAAACTTTACGCGCGTAATTAACAGCTCTCCCAGTAACTAATGGCGCCATTAGCATAGTAAAGACGATTAAATGAATTTATTGACGCAAACTTTGCGATGATGGGTGGTGGCGCCCCTCCGAGAGGCAGCTTTGTCCTACAACAGGCAGGAGAGGCGGTGTTTTCCGCAGCGGTTTGCGGACGTGCGGACGATGCGTGTGTTGAGCTGAGGCGGTGTCTCATATGCAGCTGCGGCGCGGCGTGTTGCTGCTGCCAGCCCGTGTTGCCTCGCTGCAACATTGCCTTGCTGGATCACTACATCATTGCCATGCTGGATCACTGCCTTGCTGCAACATTGCCTCGCTGCATCATTGTCTCGCTGTACCATTGTCTCGCTGTATCCCTGCCTCGCTGTATCACTACCTCGCTGCAACATTGCCTTGCTGGATCACTGCCTCACCGCATCATTGCCTTGCTGCATTATTGCCTTGCTGCATCATTTCCTTGCTTTATCATCGTTTTGCTACATCATGAGCTCTTGTTTCTGTTAATATTTTCTAAGTGGTCTCTCATACTACTTATATTTTAGCTAGTATTAGTACTAGCACGCACAAGGAATGTACGCCTCAGATAGTAGCACCTATTTAGGGTTACCTACTTCTCCTTCCGGTCGGAAATAGTTGGTCCATATCAATGTTGAAGTTGGTTGGAAATATTTGCTCCAAAACAATTGTAAGCCTTTTAGAAAGGATGCTTGCAAAACTGCTGGTTGTAACTAAAAGATAAACTTTATTCTGAAATTCTGTACATTAAATTGATAAAGTATAAACATCAATGAATAATATTTTTAATAAGATAAATAAAAAAACAACTCTGCATTGGTAATAAATAGATAAAATTGATAATATATCAACAGAAGAGACATATTTTCCATTATATTCACTTAATAATTGTTAATTCAGTCTTCAATTTTTCTGAGATCTATATTGAATTTANCTCTCAGAGTCTGTCAAATCTTTTCTCCTTCGGTCATTTGTGCTCTTTCTTTCATCTTTATTCGCCATATCCTGCGGGTAATTTAAGAACTTTTGAATATTATCTGAAAAAGTAAAATGGCAAAATTGTATTAACTTTTAGCCTATTATTTATTAAAGGTTAAAATTTGTAATCAACACGCTGTGCACGATCGTCTACTGGACTCAAAACAGAAGTTGGTTAAAAGACACTAAAACGCGGAGAGTTTTCTCCTTGTGTAGCAAATATTTTCGACTGGAGGGAATATTTATTTCATTGAAATTTGGACTGCTTCGAAGTAGAGGACGTGCAGCTCAGTCGTGTACCTAACGGCACCCTTTAACCGAGGCATCAGCTTATTAAAAAATACTCATTAGTGGGTTGTTTCAACATGACGGCCTGCATGATGTTCAAGTACATTGCATCTACATCTGGATGATCCGAGAGGCTCGTTTGCTGCCCGTTTAGGTGCATTTATGCTAATTAGCTCAATAAATGAATGTAGATCCTAAAATATTATTTTAATCAGTGTTTATTGTCTACGTTTTGAGGTAAATTTTCCCTCCTATGTGCATACATTACTGCTAACGCTTGAAAACATTTAGAAATAATAAATAAATGATATACAATGTCCACTAAAGCCGCAGAAACAGTGCAAAAGATTCGTCCAGCATGTGTTGTGTTGAGGTGTTAAGGTGTTAAATTCCTTTCGTTTTAAAATCCCCCAAACACGGCAGCCCGCCGGATCTCCTAATCATATGTGCAGACACGGTGAGTCCGGGTTTTAGTGCCGCCGACGCACGGAGAGGCCAGTTTTGTGGACAGGAATCCATTACCTAGGAATGCGATCTGCGCGACTGGAATAATAGAAGTGCGGCGTACGCGGCAAAACTCGGGCGACGTCGCCTGCGACGTGTGAACCTCGGCCTCTTTTGAATTGGATTAGCGCTGCGTGGGAATGCCTGATACTCGCTTCAAGTTGCGTCAGCTGATGAGATGATGGATATTCTCTTGAAGTTGTGTGAGCTGGTGAGATGATGGATATTCTCTTGAAGTTGTTTGAGCTGATGAGATGATGGATATTCTCTTGAAATTGTCTGAGCAAATATGGCGGATGTTCTCTTAAAATTGTACAACACACGGCGTAAAGGTTTGACACATTTCTAGGTTTCGTAAAAGGGAAATAAAATTAAAAATGAACATGAGTGTTATTTTTCCTAATTGTTCCGATTTATTACGCATTTTTGTTTTCTTGTGTTTCAGGTTCAAGGTACTTTCATTCATTCCTTAATTTATTTCGCTTCATTAACCCCCGAATGTGTCCCCTTGGCCGCACCCCTTACCGTATCAACATCGAGATGTGCAAAATGATGTGTACATCTGTGCCTGCACTCGTCCTAGCCCCCCGTGACGACCATCGGAAATCAGACGACGATGCTGCGGCGCAAACTCCGACGCTCGATGGCCGAGCACGGCTACTTTTTTCGCCAACGACACATGCAGTTTTCTTGGATTTTGGCTAGTGTTTGCTGGCCACGTCTCTTGTGCATTCACGATGCGTCGACGTCCAAGTGTCGGATGGAAATTACCTAATGCTCTTTGGCAGCCTCTGCATCGGCATCAGCGATCTCGTGAAAGTGAACGAGCGTCCGATTTGCATCTACTAAGATTTATTTGCTGTCAAAAAGAGCTCATTTTTCTTTGGCAATCTTAGACGGTCTGCCTACTTAGTTTCTATAGCCTCAAGCGAAAAAAGAGGCTTCACTTTTCTATGCACCAATATTACTTTACGGCATAAACAGCCCCGTAGCAGTTCTAGACTGTCTGTGAGCTATCACCTACCGCCTGAAAGGAGAAGACAAAATTGAATTTTTGAATCGGCAAGATTCTTTACCGATGTTGCCTGTCTACGTAGCCCGTAACTAGCCCTTTAGTATTCGCATCCATCCTTTTGAGGGGACAAATGAGCTTTAGTTTGCCCTCTACCAAGATTCTTTACCAGCGCAAAGAACCTTGGAGCAGTCCAACACCCGGTCTACTGCCATCTACCCCCTAAGGGAACAAACAAGGACGCAGCAAGCAACAGCAAACGGCCGTCGCCGCAGCCATCATTCTTGCAGGACTTACATTTGGCGCGCTCTCCCACGCGCCAAATAAAGCCTTTTAGAGCGGAGCAGATAAGCTGCGCGGCCCCAGAGAGAAGCTCGTTCGTTAGCTCAGCCTCTAAGCGATGTGTATGCTTAGCCCACCCGAATTAAAGGGATGTGGGTGGAGGGTGTCAAGTGATGTGGGTGGAGGGTATTAACTGGTGTGTGGGGAGAATGTTAAGTGATGTGTGGGGAGAATATTAAGGAATGTGTGGGGAGGATGTTTGGTGATGAGGGAGGAGAGTATTTTGGCAGTAGCATCATGTCCTCGAGCATTTTTAGCCTCCTCTTCTCACCCCTAAGGCTATAAGGGGCACAGCAGTATGTCTAGCACGTCTTATTCTCGAAGGTTTTGTTGCATCTCACGTGCGAAAATCATGCGCTGAGAAATCGCACATTTTAATGTGAAAATTGACACCAAAACAGTAATCACAATTAAGAGAAATCAATGTACTACGCATATTTTTTATTCATGTATCTGAAATATTTGCAGATCCTAGTCGCTGCGCTGTATGTACAGGGTGATCCACAGGCAGGTTTACGGAACTCATCCCCCGCGTCTGCCACTTGACACTTGCACAAAAAAATGCCGTTTCTGATGCGCCTCTGGCCTTTGTGCTACGCTACGCTTAATCAATTAACGGTGTGGCCTCAAAATACCTCCGCCCGAAATTACCTTCCGCTTATTTTCGCTGCAGGTTTGCCCCTCAAGTTATGTACAGGCGTAGCTCGCTGTTCGATATTTCGTTCTTATGATTGCCTTTGATGCATCGCTTTTTAAGGAACGTAACCTAATCGTGCAGCCAAGTACGCCGGTACCTGTGTAGCTCCCACGCTCGGTGGCCTAAGAGCAACAACGATGAGGTGTCAGGGCTCACCTGTGCGGTGGCGACCGCTGCTTTGCTGGATACTTCTTATTTCTGCAGAAGCTTTGATTGCTGAAATTGAACATATTGTTCTTACCTCACTTACACAAATGCAAGTCAGTATGAACTAATACCGAATAGCGTTTTTTCGTTTAACCTCAGTTTTATCATGTCTCCCAGTCCAATGTCCATTACATAAAATAAGTGCATGTTTTCGATTAATCGGTGACACAAGGCACATCCTTGAGCACATTCCTTCTACTGCTGCGAAATCCTACATCTATCTTCACCACCTTCACACATCACCACACTGCCCCACCAATCTCTCTTCATTTCACAAACATAAAGCGCACATCACCACCTCCAAAAAATATCGCTAAAATTTCAGGGTTCTTTACATGTCGAGGAGATGTCCTTTAATCTATTTTCAGTTTATATAACACACAGATTTAACGTGCTCATTTTTTACGTACTTTTGCGACATTTAACGCCTTCATGACGAATGTAGACTTTAGTCTATAGTGACTTCAGAGCTATTTTCAGGGCGTTTCATTAGTATTTTCAAGATAAATCCAGATCAATTTTCAAGACATTTCATTTGTAGTTTCAAGATAAATCCAGATCAGTTTCTCATAGGAGGCTGCAAGCTGCGATTTGGTGTTCTATTTTGGTTTCAGTAATGAGTAGCGTTAAATAGTGCACTGATGTACAGACTTTCAAATGCTCGTTTTGAGCACAAGGATTCTCGCGCAATTCAGGGGTGAAAAGGTTACCAAATACTTTATAATTAACCCCATTGTGGTAATCCTTTTTTTCACTGGACACACACGCGTATCGTGAGCATCACGTCACCACACACCGCCATCACCACCCAAACATCACTGGCAGCAACACTCGTTTCTTGGTCACGCGAGTTCCCGAGAAGGTTTGCACTAAAAACTGGATCCGTCGAAAAATTTTATACTGCCTTTAGGTCTGTGAGATCCATGCATGCCGGGGGAGCTGAGTGAGGGGCGTCTGCTGGTCGGTCGCTGATTTCGAGCGACAACCTGAAGTTTTCTCAGCCCCTTCTTATTTTGAATTAGCACCCTGAATTTTGTATTAACTCTGGAGGGGTTGTTGTGACCCCAGCTGAATTTTGCATAGCTGAACTTTGGGGTGTATTAACTTCGGTGTGGTTGTAGTGATCCCAGCTAAATTTCTGTAGAGTTTTGTATCAATTTAGGTGTGGTTGTAGTGATCCCAGCTGAATTTTACAGAGTTTTGCACTATCAGTAGCTTAAGTTTGCACTATTAGTAACACAATTTAGTGACATAAATGTTATCACTGTAAAATATCCATATCAAACAGGCAGGTTAATTTTTCTCAGTTAAATATTCCAGTTCAACAACCAAGGCCGTATTTTTTTAGTTTAACTTCATCAAAGTAAATGATTTTCTCAAATATTTACGTTATGCAAACAGGTGAATATTTTCTCTGTTAAATATCCCTGTTAAACAAACAGGTTTACATTTCCATACTAAAAATCACTGTTAAGCAATAAGGCATAACTCGCGATTGGCGTGTTGCTATTTATTAAGAAGTCAGGAAAGTGTTTTGTCTGCGTTGATTTTCCTCAGAAGGACGAGCGAGTTTGCCTTTTTATAGACATCGCTGTTTCGAAACTAGCTGAATGTCTTCTTTTGAGCGTCGTTGTCCTTCATTCATATTAATTTGTCTCATTTGATTTTTCGCTCTTCATTACTCTATTAAAAATCGGTACCGTGAATTTCGTTGAGTACACTAGCCAACAGCGCAGTGGCGCGCTCGTCATGTCCGCTTTAGAGCATTACTGTCGAGATCTGCGAGCGGCCACCAGCCAATTTCTCGCCCATAGAGACAATCTGCGCAAAACTGCCAGAATGCGCCGGAAAACTACCAGCGCTGCGAAGAACTGCCTAAAGCCTACCGCGCAACTGCGCTGATTTTTAATAGTGTAAAGTGTAAAATTTTGCTCTACTGAAATATTACTAAGACGTTATTAGCTGCTTTTTCCTGAGCGCTCATTGAGAGTGCAGAAAATTTGTAGCTCTACTTTAATGATGCATAGTGTCATTGTGCGTTCATGTCTGCCTTTAATGATGCATAGTGTCATTGTGCGTTGATGTCTGCCAAAATATTGTGCTTGGATGGTGACTCTTCTGTTGCAGTGTTATTTGCTACAAGTCCGTGTACGTCAGGCAGCGACGTTTAATTTCTTGCAGCACATGCGATTATGAAGTGAATCTTACCCTCTGTTTGGCCAATGGAATAACTTCGTGCGACGCTATTGTTTAGTTTTAATTTATTTCCAACGCAATCATTTATGCACGCATGCCTTCTACTGGTGTTGATCGGCATTTGTGAGATTTCTTTGCATCAGTGAAAAATGTTTTATGAGAAAACGCAAAATTGACAATTTGCTCCCTCTTTGAGGAATGACTGGCATTTCAGGGTACGTAGCCAACGTGTTGAATACACTCCTGCTCGCCATTCTGAATTAAGTCAAAGCCCCAGTTGAGAAATGAAAAATGTATGGTTAGCAACATTATTATATTGCTAAAAATAGCCATACGTAAGAAAGAATGATGTTCTTCATATTTCTGCTGAGTATCAGCAAACAAAACGAATTTTGTAAGTGTTTATTTGAATTTTTCATATTTTGTAGTAATTTTAATGTTTCGGTAATCGATAACATTCACCCTTGCTGTACATGAAATTACAGGAAGGATATAAAGAATTTTTAATCACAGTGTACAAAATTTATACGTTTTGTATATTATGGCTAGTTAAACTTAAAAGCCATTCGAATTCAAAACCAGACGGTAAAATCACAAAAACAAGCCCTAGTCCCGGTTTTCATAGTAGTTTATACCATGGTTCACACGAACGAGATAAACCTTATTAATGAGACGTAGGTTGAATGGCTGAGCGCGACACACTCAAAGGAAGACTCCTCATCACCGCTAATGTGCGTCGCAGAACAGACTGCACAAAGCACCCTCTATTCACACGAGTCCATTGTTCATGCACCTCTCGCTTCCCTCGATAATTAAAGCTCCATTTGATTAACGCTCTCCTCTCCTCAGAATCGCACGTTTTCTAAGAGGCACGACAAATTTCTTGATTTTTCAGAGTTAATCCTGTTGTTAAACAGACGGCGCTATTTTCAAATTTTCTCTCAGTCAATAAATGGGGAGTTGACAGAGAAGCCTGTAAAATGACGAGGAATAAAATGCAAAGGATCATCTATGTGTTGATGAGCAGCCTTGTTGTCGATCTCGAGTCGCATAATTTACGACGCATACGTGCTGTACTCGAGAGCTGCTGTGCACTCGACGCCTGTCACTCGGGTGAATACGTATGAATACGTCAGCGATGTAGATCTGGAGCTCTCGAACGAATATTTATGAGAATGGCAATGACGTACATCTGAAACTCTCGAACGAATACTTATGAGTATGTTAGTGACGTGGGCCTGGAGCACTCGAACGAATATTTATGAGAATGGCAACTACGTAGATCTGGAACTCTCGAACGAATACTTATGAGTATGTCAGTGACGTAGATCTGGAGCTCTCGAACGAATATTTATGAGAATGACAACGACGTAGATCTGGAACTCTCGAACGAATATTTATGAGTATGTTAGTGACGTGGGCCTGGAGCAATCGAACGAATACTTTTGAGAATTTCAGTGACGAAGGTCTGGAGCACTCTAGCGAGTACGTATGAGAATGTCAGTATCGTAAGTTTGGAGCAATGCAGTGAGGATATTGAGGCCTTCTGATCTCTTGTACCGAAATGTGATAGTCATTTTTGCTCACTTTGTGAAGTCGGCCACGCTTCAAATCACAATGTGGCCATTCTTGAACATTTAAAAAAATTCAAATCATAGTTATTGCCAGTAACGCACAGCTAAATGCATTTGCCACTGTGCTGTTAAAATTAGTATTAAAATGCCCTCTACCTAGACGTTAAATTAGATTATTTGCTACTATTCCTACTTTTCTCTTTTTGGATAATTTGGGGTCATTATGAAGAGCTAAAATGACTCAGAAATTATCTGTAACATCGATCTAAGAGACAATTTCTTGAAGGGCACCTTTGTAACTTGTGTGTGTGTGTGAATTACAGGACAAGAAAACGGGTCGAGTCTGTGCTCTACAAGTCAGCAAGTTTATTATTTAAGTAAGATCGAGGTCTTGCAGATGTTCCCATGTCTAAAGCAGAAATTACCGACTTCTGTGTATGTTCTTGTTCTTACTTTCAAATATTTTTTCTGTACTTCAACGTTCAATGCTGTTGAAAATTTAGCTCATGCTCTTCAGCAATAGTCTAATGAATCTTATTCGAGTAGCTGGAGAATTTTATAACAATTCATTAGATTTGTAACATTTTCCTACAAAACCTAGGTCAATGGTTCTCAATTACAAGTACGATTTATTTTTCTGGTTGGTTATTAATTCGACTTGATCATGATCAGGAACTCTAATGGTCATTCACGAGACGCTGTCAGAAGTCCGAGTATGAACAGTACTTTAGGAGCTTCAAAAGTCCACACGACGCCTCAAGTTCATGGCAGATTAACAACGAGGCCGCACACACATACGCTTGCCTCTCAAATTTCCTCGCTGAAAGAACAAACTGAACCCTTCCGCCCTCATTGAGTACGTTAGTGTGCAAACTCCTTTATATTCCTAATTCGCTAGACGCAAGCGTCAGCTGAGATTCGACCCCTGAGCAAAGACTAGCAGTTCTCATTGCATCGTATTTGCTCACTCACCCTAACATTGATTGAACTTCTGAGCGCTTTGTAATGGAGAGCTCTTTTATGTCGCTAATTAACTGAATAAAAGGCCCCAGACAGGCACGAGAGAAAGCTAGTTGAGTTAATGCAGCTTGAGGGGAACGCATTTAGGAGAGGAGTCATGCATTTTTGTGAGTTTTCTCGCTGAAATTGTCGGCTTCGACTCATAAGATCTGTCTGGAGAAAACCAGCAAGTTCGAGCAAGATTTATAGCTAACTAGTATGACTGAAACAAACGAGATGTTGAATTCACTATAAAATTATCATTTTTTCATAATGTTTTTTGCCAACGTTGTGTTTTTAGATACTTCGTTTCACCTGAAAATTCGAAATCGAGGTTAAAGGTGACTTCGCAAAATGAATTACGCTCACGTGCTTTGTTTTCTCTCCAGCAAGGAGTACAACACGCCTTCTCTCCTGAGATATTGGAAAATTAAGTCACTAGTTAGTGACTTGTGAAACGCTCAAAACCTCAGTCATATGAGACTTCATATCGTTGTGTTACTTCGTGCAGTCAACTATACATTAACACGAAACCTTAATTTCTACGGGATGCCAAATCCCGGTTACGTAAGCATACGCTTTCCAATTGTATCTATTTGAAACAACTTTACACAAATTTCCCGTTATCAGGTCGTCAACTGCGGATCAGATTATCCACTTAGAGTGCTTAAAAGTAAGTGCTGGTTCGGAAAGGCAACTGAAAATCCACTGATCTTTGGACATTTTCTAGCATATTTGTAGAGTAAGTTTTTTTTAAGCTCTCAGTCAAACATTCGCACGCAGTGATTTTTGTAGCAATAAATAGAGAAACTTGGAAAACGCTTGAGTGTCGATATTCACAGCCACATTAGTAATATTTAGTGCCATGAAGAAGTTAGAATAACCATTTAATATTAATTTCCGTTGGGTATGAGGCTCCTGCATTAGTGTCAACCTCGAGTAACATCTGGTTTTAAAATCTCCAGGGCAATATAATAAAAACCCGAAATTCGTACACGACATCCATAATTTGACATTTCGTACAGCTTCTTCCGCTCCCGGCTGTAGGTCAGAGCATCAATGCCCGCGTTAGTGTGTGGCCAAAGCCGGCCATTTTTTTCTTTTACGACCTTAGTGATAAGTTCCAACGGGCTGTTTGCATTCACGGTAAATTTTCTTCGTACATATTTAGCACATACTGTATGTATGTTATGCGCTTGCCATAAATTTATTCACTAGTCGGGATCATGTTGGACTATGACACTCATTACTGAATCATGTGACAATGGGATAACTATATTGCGACAGTGACACACTTGGGGTAAGACTATGGTATTTCATACGAAGGTTTAACTTACTCTGACTACCTTTTAACGAATTCTTCTACAAATGGGCTAAGAATAAATAAAAACTTTAAATCAAAGCAATGAATAATTTGCAGCTTCGGCGTCAAGTGTTATTTAACTAAACATCACCTGTCAAGCCAAAAAAAAGTTACTTCTTACCGTACATTTAAGACAAGGGAAAAATTCGTTCCGCCCGTAAGAATCCCAGCGCCTTTGTTGCAGAAATCTGATAATACTTATTTTAAAGGCAGAAACCGATATCTTAGCTCGCGATTGAGCGAAGACACCCACCACTCAGGAACGTCAGTGTTGCTATTTCAACTGCGCTTCCCTGCTTGATATAAGATCCGGGTCGTGTTGGTCATGCGACGCTGGCAGCAGGTTTATCTCAGACTGGACACCACATGGTAGTGTAATCACCGCGTAGGTCGGAAAACCGTCGAACGGAATAGGATACGGCAACAGGAATGACCCTAGTGGCGATCCGTTCTTGGATTGCGACCAAGTTCTATGCCGGCAGACAACGATATTAACACTTGACGGCTAAAATAACACTTGATGCCAAGGTTAACATTTTGTGACGAAGTGTATAGTTCATGACGATGTATGAATTTCATGGAGAAACTAACATTTCACAACGGAAATTGATATTTAGAGACGAAATTGGCATTTCAGCTCAGAATTAACATTTCATGAAGTAAAATTTCATGATGAAATTTACATTTTAACACGTTATCAATTTAGACGGCATTGGCATTTAATGCCAAAATGAAGGTTTTACAGCGAAATTAGCATTTCAGGAGGAGGGCGGCTACCGAACGCCACTAAATTCTCTCGATGAAGCCAGGATAGCCGGGCTCCATCAATGCGACTGAGAGGCCGGGTGCCCTCCTTCTCGACAGATATTCGTTCCTAAACAAATATTTCGTTTCTAGACAGATATGTCTAGACACATTTGCGTTTTTAGTCAGATATTCGTTCATGGACCGGTATATGTAGACAAATATTTGTTTCGAGACAAATATATCTATATAGATATTCGTTCCTTATAGACAGATGAATTTAGACAGGTATTCGTTTCTAGACAGATGTTCGTTTCTAGAGGAATATTCGTTCCAAGACAGATATTACTTCCAAGACAGATATATCTAGAAACAATTATTTTTACACATATGTATATATATCAAACCCTTATATCTGGATGGATATATTCGGTTCTAGACAGATATATCTAGCTATATTCGTGTACAATAACAAAGACGGACGTCTAGAACTTGACCCCTGCAAGCCTTTGATTAACTCTTGTATGCATTCAGTATTTTCCGCAATAGTAGACAAAGTTATCGATAATTAAGCAAGCTAGCAAGGTTAAACAGACGTATTTTGCGCGCACGTGCAGTTAGCAAACTAAAGAAGGTCGCAGGAAATCTGAATTCGTGAGAAAAGCCGTGAATTTCTGCTGAGCTCACGTAGAAAATTGATTGAGCTATTCATAAGTCGCGTGACAAGTGATGACGCCATTTGGATTATTTATTACGTGGTATGACTGCAGCGGCTCGACTTACACCCCGACCCCAACTTCCAGAACCTTTGAGCCGGTGACGGACGGGAACTGAGAGACATCAACCTTCTGATGGGGATTTAATAGCAAAATGTGCGAATTAAACTCGATTTTAGTACACTAAAATTCTCACGCAACCTTTCATCCACTATAGATACCATCACTTTTTTTATTATTCGTTGTGTAGAGAAGTGATTACGAATGTCTCCTGGACGTAGCTCGTCGTTTGGGCACGTGTGCGGTACGGGCCGTAGACACGCTGGTGCACTCACTTCTTTTGTGGCATATTACCTTTTTTGTCGTAGTGTTGGACGTTGTTGGCAGTCGCAAATGTCGTTTGAACTATAAGAAACTTCTGTGTGTTAAGTGCGAAGCTCATTATGTTCTCATACTAAAAAACCTCTGATGTTAAATGAAATCATACCTTTCCTTTTGTAGTGAAATATTTTCTTGAAATGTTTACTCTCGTTATACAGAACGACGTGTGGTCTATATACCTTTCTTATGGGCACACATAGTTCTTACGATCATACCAGAGTTCAATTTTTGTTATTGATTATATTTTATCAGTTGTATTATTCTTATTGTGATGCTGTAGTTATATTCTTATTCCTTAGCGTCCCAGTTGTTAGTTCCGTTGGTTGCGCTATTTTTGGTAAGGTTGTTCACAATAATGCAGTGGATCACAAAAATTCCACTTCCTGCGCAGTGAGCTTTGAAAACTCCGGATTTTCTTGAAGGATTTGTCGCAAGAGAACAAAAAAGCTGACGTTTTCATCACTTGAGCGCGAATGCTAGCGACTGAAGAGCTCCGTTCTCGGCCTCATAACTTAGACTCTTGAAGTTTACATCCAGCGATTAAAAGTTAACAAGATTTTATGAGATGGCAGTGTGGCCGACGGCAGGCCTAAATGTTTCGTCTTTTAATCACTCGCTCATGTCCTCGACTTTAGAGATTAGAGTTCGTTATTAAACGCGCGCTCTTTTAAACACTCCAACTTCTTCTGGAAGAATTGGTTTATGTTATTTTACGACATAATTAGGTGATATTAAGGAACGGTTGTTGGCGAGGTGCTACACAGAGCTACATGTGTTCACAACAAACACCTTTTGAGCTCTCGAAAAAATTTCGTTTTTATTGTGTGAAGTAATCAGGGAAAAGTCCGTAGACCTTCTGCTGCCTGCGGCAGGAGTCTGGATGGAGAGAGAAAGACAGGGACGTGATGCAACGAGATCAAGACCCTTGATGAGTTGATAAAAATGAATTCAACGATTTAAAGGCCCGCGCGGGGGGTAATATTTTTAAACGTTAAATTTGGGTACACGAACCTGAGGCCTGAATTGTAGAACGTTTTGCAATCTACAAGCTTTGTTGGACTTCTTGTAGATTTCTTCTTGAGCTGTCATGTCAGTTGATGTAAAAATTGCCAGAAACGATCGCAGATTGAAAACATGTGAGTGACAAAGCTTTGAGAGTTTTCCTCCGAATAAACTTTTCCTAAAATCTTATCACAAAAGATGTTTCTCCAAAATGACACGCCAAGATCGACGTATGCGATCCGAACTAATTTGCTCATTGTGGAAGAGGTGAATAAAACGCTAGTTCATCATGCACTACACGAATTTACTCTTATCATTTGCACCTAAATCAAAGTACCCTCATTGATTCTGGAAGCACGTCCTCCAAGTTCCTGTACTGGGTGCCCAAAATCACCTGTAACGCTAGCCATATTAAGCTCGTGATCTTGAGATTATGCTAAGTTGATTGACATTGCTGTGGTGTCTCTCCACAAGCAATGTCGCTCCTGAGACTAGTTTATTGTCTGTCCTTTTTTGCTTGATTTTTGTAGGCTAGAATAGAATATGGTAACGTATAAGAGCGAAGTGACTCATTCATGGGTTTCCAGCCGAGTCCCGTGCCGTAGTCCTCTGTCAAATGTAGATTGTTCGTCCTAGACGAATATTTCGAAAATGTTTCAAGCATTTCGAGTAAAATTTAGGGCGCGGAAATTGATGAGATCCGATGGTTATTCAAGTCACTGAGCGGACGGAGGACGATGCCAGAGTGACTAAAGTCGTCCTATGTAATATCGTTGGTTGAAGGTTGGGCGAGTTGAAATAGTACTAGAAAAATGTGGCATAGTTTTGTCTTCAGTTCAATCTATGCAAGTATGGTCTGTCACCCGATGTCCGTACACTAGCAGCCATTGATTCTGTAAGAAAAATCGTCATAAATTGCACAAAATATTCTGATACCAATGCAGCTGGTAATTATGTCTCTCCGTGTTCGAAACTTTAAAAACTTCACTTGAACCGGAGTTGCAAATGGAAAAGTTTGACATCGCTCAAGCTCTAAAAGGAAGAATAAATACATAGGTTGCGCAGGTCAAAAAGTTACGCGGGGCCCAAATTCTTCTTCCGTTAATGAATTTGGTTCTGCTTTGTACATCCCTGAACGCCAAATTAGTTCGTTGCACGCCCAGAGGTGCAAAAAGTACGGTCAAAGATCATAACCTGGAAACGAAACGGTGCGCTGTCGCAGTGTGTTCGGGGTAACTTTCTGCCCCTGCTTACCCTACATTAGGACGAGCTCGTGTGAAAGGCATTTTGAGTTAAAACGAACTGTGAAAATGATTCCTTGGCTGTACGCATTGTAACGCACTTATAGGAGCAAGGAGCCTTCTGCCACTTCGCATTGTATTTATTTCAATCTCTGAACGCTCTTCTTCCTTTTTTGTAAATAAAGAGCCTCGCAATTAATGGCTCTGGACACTCTACACAGACTCGAGACAACTAACATCGTTCCACTGCCTCGTGAAAACTTTAGATCCTGAAAATTTTCATCAATAAAGTACATCATTCCCTTCCCTTAACTGCAATACTTCTGCAAAGATGAAGCAACAAAATTACTCAGAAAATGAAGCATTTCTGAAACAACTTTCGAGATCCGTACTTCATCAAAAGGGCTGCAAAATTTCCAGAATCAGACTACAAAAATTTGAAATTGACTTCTAAGCGAAAGAAGAAACGCGTCTCTAATACAAGAGTTTAATGCAGTCCAACTTTCGGAAGCGTGCTGCTGTGCCGGGTACGGTATTGGGTGCCCTAAAGGTTCCTTCGGATGCCAGCCCGCGCTGTGCAAATAATGCAGGGCACGGCAGCGGAGTTTCTCCCAGAAACCTAATTAACTGCCTCGATAAACTGAGAAATTAATTGTCTTCGTAGGTCAAAACAATGCGTCTACCGATATCGCTCAGAACTAGAATTAGACCAGGACTGGGAGTCATTTTTGGGATAAATTAAATTGTAGTTCTTGTTGGTGCACGATTGGCTCCCTGCAGCAGAAGAATAAGCATCGAATTGGACGATCTGGCTGTTAGTGCGGGGTAATAAAATATTTTCGATCGCGTCCATAATGATAAGTTAAACGGACCTGCCCCCTGACCCGCCTCACACGCTGAGCTACAGTAGAGCGACATAATAAAACGTTTTGCTGAATTACCGTTGAATAAACTTTTAAATTTTTCCTTGCAGCGGCGAACTCGAAGCATATTTGCTTTCAAAGTATTTTTCCCAGCTGCCTCCTCCGCCAAGGCACCTGTCGAAATCTTAGAGTACCGTTTTACAACAAATGACGGGAATTTTACGAGCAACTTGAAATTTATGAGGAATTTGAGGTGAAGCCTACGTGGCTTCTAAGCTTATTTTTTTCCAACAAAGAACTTGCCAACTTGCGGTCGCTTAAACTGATTGTTTTTTTTATTTGGTATTACGTAAAATATCGAAGTAGAGACCTACGCGGAAATTAAGCGTGTTGCGAACTTTGGTTATTAAATACAGTAGCTTACCTGTGTATATTTGAGTATGTAGATATACGCAATCTCCGCGAAGTAATAATTTTCTGAATAGTTCAAAAGTTTCGCCTGTAGAACTAGTTGTTTACTAAAAACAAAATACAGCTCAAAAAATTGTAAGCCTTCTTACAAATGAGCTCATATTTACCATCATACGCGGAGCGTGCAGGAGCTGATGGATGAAGTGGTTGTGGTTAGTGAGTTGGAGTAGTTGACGCAGGATCGATTCCCGTAAGGGGGAAGAACTTGGGAGCTGGTTTCTCAAAGTCGCGGCAGCCAATATTGAACAAATAGGCTCTTCCTCTGAAGTCCACTGTAAGGCTGGAGGTGGTGGTGCACAAACATGGTGTTGGCGGCCGGCGGGTCTGGCTGCAGCGCGGCTTGTGTTGAGAATTACACGAATTTAACTCGCCATTATAAAATATAAGATAGGTGTCGGAGTACCCATTTTCGTCCATAAATGGAACGAAACAATGAATTGAGAAATAAAACGTAATTTTCTAGTGTTGCTATGGAATGCCATTACGTCATAGATGCTTGAAAATAGATGCCCTTGCTCTTTAACCTATTAATGCATAGCATCTTCTTTCTTGGACACCTGATCATTAAAAAATCGAATTTGGACAATGGTAATAATAGTAGCAATATACTCGCAGTAGGAGACATAGAGATGGGTATAATAGCAGGGGCAATGCGTTGATTATACCGCATCTCTATATTCATGTTAGAATAACTTGGAAATTAAATAAGAAAATGGAACAAACGAGGAAATTTTTCCAGTTTGAGAAGGCTCCCCAGATAAAAAATTAGTCAGCTATTGCTTTTCGAGTTCCAGTTATTTTCTACGATCATCAATCGGTTTTCAAAGCTGTGACCGAAGTT